>PVLD010003300.1:0-145240 GCA_004027595.1 Dinomys branickii | reverse complement strand
GCTGAGATTTGTTCTTCTGTCTTCCCTTTTTTGGGTATCTGATTCAAAATATTGAGCAGTAGATTCCCCAGGCAGTTCAGCAGGCAAAGGTCTGCTGCAGAGGCTGCTCCAATGACTTTTCTTTGGGGGAATGTCCCTTAAGCTTTCTGCTGAGAGTTCTGCTTAAAAGGCTGTACAGATGTTGGTTAGCTATTCCCTATCTAGAGACCTGGGTGAGGTGTGTAAGACCGCTCCCCCGCCCTCCCAGGGTTCCCTGCAGGTATAGGGGTGGATCTCCTCCCCCACTCGGTGATCTGGTCGCGAGCGCACATAGCTCACCAGTTTTCGGAGTCCCTGCAGGCAGGAAGGTTCCAAGGTGCCAGTTTTTTGTGCTATGCTCGCGATCCGCCGCTCACAGCCACTTGTTTCCTCGCGCTCTCCGGGTCTGGGGGAGGGAGCGGGATGCTCCACTCCTATGCTGCTCGCGCCGCCCTGGCCACGGACCGACGGCTGCCGAGGGTCTAGGCTGCGCAACCTGCCCGATGCGCGCGAAATGTGGGACTGTCGGGCGTTGCCGCTGCTAATAAGCCGATCTCTGTCAGGAATCGCTGGAAAGCTGCGCCGGCTCGGGAGGCGGGAGGGACCGAGCTGGCTTTGCCCCCAGGGCGGTCGGACCCAGCCAAGCCCCCTACCCGCGCGGAGCGTCTCCGGCTCCCAGCGTCTGGGGCTTTCTCGCGTCTCACTGCAGCAGTTTGGGCCGCCCTACCGCATCTCCCCCGGCAGCTCAGAGAAACACGTTCAGTTTGATCTTCCCAGCCGAGGTCCCGGCATTCACGCTCGCCAAGTCTGTCTCGAGCTGGTGGTGTTTATCGAGGAGGATCGCTTCCTTGCTGCTCACCTGGTTGCCATCTTTTGCCGCTTCTCTGTGTGTGGTTTTATAGTAACTCTTTTCCCATAGTGTTGACTGCCAAGGCCTTTGGGATGGCAACTGAACTATTTAGTAAAGCTTTATCTGAGAGCATTTTCAAAGACCTTTGAGGATTAAGAGTGTAACTGATGACCATTTAAATGGATATGGGCAATAGTAAGCAGTATGCTGAATTTTATAAATAACGCTCATACAGTTTGTGGAAAAAAATAATGGCTGCCTTATGCTTCTGACTTTGCATTATGCAGTGGGGGCAAATGGAAAATGAAGAACAAACCTGTTAACAGCCTTTATGAAGAGTCGAGGAGGAAGGCGTCTCTCCTGTATTTCTTGAGTTAATATGGTCACAGAGGCTTCCCGCTCTGTCAGGAATCAGGTGCAGTTGTTTCTAGTGCCTGACACATCTATAAACGCGGATCCTGTGCTCCTATTGGCTTTAAAAGGACAAAGAATAAAGCTTCAAATTTAGAAATAAAGGCTATCAAAATAATGAGAACTGCTAATAAATATCCAGCCTACATAAAAGAATCCTCCTTGAGAAAAAAATCTTAGAAAATGTGCTCAAGTCCCACGGTGAATATTCCGTATATTTGGCCCACTTGGAAAGGAAGTTTAAAAGCGTAGAAGCGGTTCTCAGCATTCTACTTTAGTTCTCTCCCATCTTGGCCTTGCTCTACCTCATACTGTTGCTAATCACCCAGATTAACAGAGGCACAGACAGGTTGTCCATTTGGTGTTGATGTGACAACTAATGCCATTTGCCATACCTGGGTGAACGTGAGAAGAAGGACAAAGTGGACGGAAGATGAAACTGTGTTACATTGTCCCTCTGTTACCGAACCCAGAGCCAATGGGAGCTGGAGCTTCACAGCAAGCGTTTTGCCATCTCCCTGGATATGTCAAATGTCAGTTGCTTTGAAATCATAAACAAAAAACCTCCTGCATTTAACAAGAGCATTTTCTTCTACTAGGCTCATGGAATATTTCAGAATGTTGAAGTACATCAAAGGATTTAGATGCCACAGAAGGACTGTTGCAGAAACATTATATTGAATGGGGGTGTTTACTCAGAGCTGGGATACTTCTACTTCTTCGTGACACTAGAGACCTGCATAGCAGCTGCTCGGTCAGCACTGTGATGGCCTCCTGATTTATGTGTGTTACTGAGACCTGAGGAGGTTTGGATTTCAGGTTTTACTTTTTTCCAGTGTGAGACCCAGTTATCTTTTAAGGACTTAGATAAGAAAAATAAATGTTTCTTTTTAAAACTTGAATCAAGTTATTATCATATTTGTCAGACCTGAGGTGAAAAACATTACACAAGGTATTTTTCTACAGAAGAAAACAAAATGTAATAAATACTGTTTATCCAAAATTCCCTGACTTTGAAGAATATTTTTTGGGAAAGGTATGAGTCTTATCAACTTATAGTAGTTTTTTTCCAAGGATTTGATTAACCAGTTTAACAAAATGAAACTGTATTACATTTGATATGTATAAGTTTATGGGGATACAATGTAGTTTCACCTAAGAGTGCCAGCAATAACCAGGAAAAGCCTCCCTGGTGGTGAAGTGCGGGCTGTGTGGTGGACACCCAGGTACTTAAAGTCGGGGATGTACTCTGTGGGGGAGCAGTGTTGCCAGCAGTGGACTAGGGAAAGCTTAAAGTTCATCCAGTGCAATACAATTCGCTACAAAGTGAGTACACATGGGATGTTTTCCTTGGGTACTTTACTAGTTGTCACACTTGATTGACTATTTAGGCCATGGAGGCAATCCCCATCCTCAGGTAGCTCATGGTGCTGTGGGGATAGGCAGCAGTAACGATCTGAGAGAGCTGGTAAACTTTGAGTTTCTAAGGTTCCTGGTATAGAGAAAGGTGAATTTTCTGTTTTTTGAATTTTATTTTTTATTAGTAGATGTTTAGAGTATATAATGATTACATTCTTCATAGGGGTTGGTACATGTACATAACTTTTCTTTTTTGGAGAGGATATTGAATGTTGTAACATGTATCTAAATGTTCCCCCTCAAAGCCTTGTGGCTTCATAGTTGGGGCTGGATCTAGGGGTCATGATACCGGGATTAAGAGTATGTGATAACTAAGTGGGTTTAGCACAGGTCTGGTGTGGGTAATGGAAGCCCCAACTTGGGTGTGGTGGCATCAACCAGTAGTCTTGTAGCCTGGATGGACTATAACGAGACAGAAAGCAGGCAGGCAGGGGCAGCCACTGCTGCTTTCTACCTGCCACATCCTGGACCATCTCTTCCCTGCACAGTTCCCTGCCTGTGGCCAGCTGACTCTGGATTGAAGCCTCTACAAACGCTCCTCACCTTCCTTGTGGGTATCAGGTATTTGTCCCAGCAGTGAAAAAAGCAGCCAAGACAGTGACTTACCAGGTCACACAGCAAAACATGACTGCACTGAGATGTGAGTTCACATCTTTTCCTCAGATGGTCGGTGACTGCAGAGGTAGGCAGGCCTTTTGAGGCACCTGAAGATGGACAGAAAGAGATTGAAAATAGTTTTAGAGATAACATGAGATGACTTCTTGAATGTTGAGTGTCACTAAAAGGAACAGGTCTGATGATTCTGAGCTAGAACTCTGGCTTGTACAGCTAGGGAGACAGTGACACAGTTTACCAGGAAAGGAGAATGGTGGGCAGAAAACAGAACAGGTGAGGTGATAATCTCAGGTGTAGATCTGTTGCATCACTACTGCTTAAGACTCTTGATATTTTGAGCCAAAAGCAGATCCTTCTGGACATAGGTGGGTTTTTGTGGTCCTTGGCGTACAGGTGGTCATGGAAGCTATGTGTGAGGGTGACATTTCCCAGGTAGAGTGTGGAAATAAATTAGTTGAGGTAAGGTTTTTGAGAAGGAAGAGATGGCTAGGTGAAATCAGACAAAATTGCATTAGAGAAGAAATGCTACACGAAAGATACAGAACACAGAACTATGCTGCAGACACTGGTTTCAAGAATGGTAATGCTTGGTAAGAAAGACTGAGAGTTACACACTACTCTCCAGGCAATTATAGGATTTTACAGTTTGCTTCTTGGAACTTCGTTACCAGCTCATAAGGTAGGTGTCATTATTAACTGCATTTTATAGATGTAATTTGATCAATGCCATGTACTGTACATGGAAGACAGCAATGTTTGAATCTGAACCTAGACAGTCTAATTCAAGAGCCCATGTATTACACTGCATTATCAAAAGGACTTGATGTGTAAATTATCACACTGCTGTGGTCTAAATGTTTCTGTCTAGGTTCATACACTGAAGCATAATCCTCACTATAGTGGTACTGGGAAGTGATTAGGTTATGAGGGTGGAGCCCTCAGAAAGGGATTAGTGACCTTGTAACGAAAACCTGGCAGAGCTTGTTTGTTACCTCTACCATGAGAAGACACAGCAAAAAGGAGCCATCTACGAGGCAGAGAGAAAGTCAGACACCAGTCTGCTGGCAGCTTGCTCTTGAACTGCCTGCCTCCTAGAAAGGTGAGCAATTACTTTCTGCTGTTTATAAATTATTCAGTCTATGATGATTTTGTTATTGTAGCTGAAATGGGCTGAGATACCTACTTTTGATTTTTGTATTTACTGTTTTCCTTTTAATGTGAGCCTTGAAATTCTCATAGATCTAATTTTTCCTCTATGAATATTTGGAGGGTTTTACTGGAGTGCCCATTGCTTTGGGACTGCTCTGCTGTTATTCTTCTGATAACCAGTTTAAGCAGGAGACTTTAATCCTTTAGTCCTTAACATAGTATTTAGTTCCTAAAAAATGCTTGTTGAATGAATAAACCAATATGCTTCCCCAGGATACGTACTTGTGTAATTTTTATCCATAATCCATTTTTTTTTCTTTTTTGGACACAGTGTCTCATTATGCATTTTAGGCTGGTCTTGATCTTACTTTGTACTATGTACCCCAAGCTGGACTGTGCCTCGCAGCATCCTTCTGAGTCTAGTATTACAGGCATGCACCAACACCTGTGGCTCAACCCAGTTCTTTACTAACAATATGATGGTAGCCAATTACCCAGCTGACTACGTAACCCTTGTCTTTTGGGATTTGTCCCTTTCCGTAATGTGTTACACTTGACTATTGGTTGGGATTAATATCTTTTTCATAACTAAAAAACTAAGGTGGAAGCAATGGTGTATGACCTGGAGATGAGGCCATAAAAGGCAGTGTGATCTCTCTTTCTGAGAGAAGCCAGGCCCTAGCTTGTCCTTGGAGAGATATATGAGGATCAAAATGTGTAACACATGTTTAAATTTTTAAAAATTATAGTAAAAGGTATATCACTGTTAATGCCTTTAGAGTGCTCCCTTAACTTTCAACATACTTATCCCATTATCCTTACCACATTCTGAAACAGTTCTGGAGGTCCTCTTTTGTGAGTGTCTTTATAAATTCTGGAAAAAATTAGCGAAATCTGCTCTTGATCGCATTCAATGGCAAGGTAAGCTCATACAACCACGGTGTGCCCTCATCCATTTTATTCACTGGCACCATGCCACTTTGAGTTCTTCTCCAGTCAAAATGACTGTGAAAGGCAAATGTTTTGAATAGATTTAGGACATTGCAGTAGCTATGAAAATGCAAGTAAAGGAACTCATGAAAGAGGACTCCCAGAACTTCTTCAGACAATGACAAGAATGATAAGTATGTTTGGAGTGAGGGAGGATACTTTTCAGAGGGGGTAATAGCAGTGTATCTTTCACTGTAATACATTTAAAAAGTATTAAAATATTCACCATATTTTTGATCATACTTCTTATACATGGCAAAAAACTAAAATTTTTCAAAAGTCATGTGAATTTAGAAATGTATTCTTCAATCCCAGTCAAGTTTTCAAAGATTATAATAGCAACTCTATTTGTTTTAAGGGGATGAACTGCCTCGGTTTTCTAGGGATGATCCCAGGGTTAGCACTAAAACCCTCTTTCCTGGGAAACTCTTTTGTCATGATCAAACTGGGATGCTTGGTCTCCTCAACTTGGCTGCAACTTCAGTAGACTCTCTGAGCCAGAATCACCTACCAAATTTGCTCCCCTATCCCGGATTTTCCAGCTAATATGTGATGTATGACATATTGCGTGTGGTACTTCTGAGGTAATTTGTAACAGCAATGAATATCAACCATACCATACTGCACCAAGAAGCTATGTTCTATCTCTTCCAAGATGTTTTGAAGAAGAAAAATATAAGGGACGAGTTATAATTTTCTTCAGAAACTGTTTAAACCAAGCCTCCAGATTTTTTTTCCCTATATGGCAGAGTGTTTTGTTTTTCCTGGCACCTTAATTTTCATGTCAACTGCAATAGAGAAATGTTGTTACCAGAATGTCTTTTTGTTGAAATAGTAGGAAACTGAACATGAAAAACAATATAATTACTGCCTATGAGCAATCCACAATAAAAATGCCTGAAATAGACAAAGTATATAATATGATGAAGCCTTTTCTGCTCTCCTTCACCCTTACTTCAGTGTACCCCTTGATGAAGTCTCAAACAATATTTCACTTTGGAATTAGTTTTAGACATCAAGAAGATATAACACTCCTTATACTTGCCAGCAGATTTCTAGTTCAGAATCAAAAATCACTTTTGCTTAATACATAGATTAATTTAGAAATCCATAATGTAGTCGTAAATTTAATGTCTCTCTCTTCCTCCCTTCCTCTCTACTTCCCTCTCTCTCTCCACCCCTCTTCTTCCTTCCTGCCTTCCTTCAGTCCTTTTTTTTTATTCTTTTCTTTCTGGTACTGGACATTGAGCCCAGGGGCATTCTACTACCAAGCTGCATTGGTGACTTTAAAAGCTTGAAGTTCCCAACTTAGCCTCCTAAATTGCTGGGGCTATAAACATATGCCATGGTGCTCAGTTAGATTTGAGTTCCCCACTTCATTTTCTTAATGTGGGGATTTGGAATAATTTGATGATACTGAGCTTAAAAGATAATGTCTAAATATTCTGTATTCATGGTATATGTATATTGTGTTACTGTAAAGTATTAGTAAAGCCCTATACAATTAATATGTCAAGCTCAGAATGAATGCATTTTAATTTAACCTAAAGAAATACACACGTGTGATTTTCTATGATTCCTATGATTTCACTTTATTAAGAAGTACAGAACTGAGCTCTCTACCTATCGATCTTTACTGGGTGCACCTTGTTCCACTGGAAGGTCTGTCCTTCAGAAACAGGCTGAGGCTATTGGTGGGTGAAGTGGGAGGCAGATGCTCTGGAAAAGAGGCTGGGATGAAGGCCAAGGCTGCCTCCTAATCGCGTCTGAAACAATAGTTGAGGCAGAGTTTAGAGGTTGGGTTTCATAAAGATAGACGCTTTGAATGGGGGAATCCTACTGGATGAATATGGAATATAAATCTCCAAATGCTAATATTGCAAATTAGAAAATAAACAATTAGAGACAGAACAATCGAATGAGTTGTGTTTTACCTCAGGTTAAATATTTAAGAAAACTGGCAAACTTCTTTTTTTAGACCTATAATGAAAATTATTTATATTCAACATAGCATTTTGCAAAGGAAGCTTTATGTACTTAAAAAATTCTATGAACTTAGTTGTCCAGAATGCTGGAAAACGTTCTGATAAAAAGGGATGTTCTTTCCTCTTGCACTACTTCCTCATTTCCTAGCGCCTCCCTAGCAAGGCTTGTTAGATCTGGTCATCCACGGATATGGCTGCATTTCTTCCAGGATTTTTGAGTCAAAAGCTCAGCCTCTCAGTGATTCCCTTTCTATCGCTGTTGTACTGTGGGCAGTTCTCATTTGGCTTTGGTTTTATCTCTTGAAGCCTCTTGAGTTTCTTCTGACCTCTTCCTATAGTTCTTCCTCTGTCTGTGCTTCTTTGCCCTTCCCTTCACCAGCGTGCACATCAGATTCCCTGAGAATTCCAGTTTCCGCGCACTTAATCACTCCCTGTGCTGCGGACCCATTGTAACCTTCCTCGCTCCTGACCTACAGCAGCCCAGATGCTTCCTGTCAGACAAATCCCAGGCTCTGACTCTTGAGCTACAGGAAGCTTTTTTTCCCTAGAGTTAAAAATGCTAAGATAGCATAAAAATGCCCTGCAGCATCTTTTGGTTACGAGAATGGTAGCTCCAGACTTTTATGTTTTCCTCCTTCCTTCTGTGGTAGCAAACGTTCTGTTCACGGACACTACCTGCAACATCTCTACCAGACAATAGAACAGGTGCACATGTGAATCCGTGTCCTGCCTGCTGGCATCTCCAACGACAAATTTAGAATGGAAAGTGTGATAGCAATAGCCCACTTTTGATTGTATCCTACGTTAAAGGAAACTTGTCATGATTTTCCACAACAGTAGCTATTTTAGTATTATGACTTTTGAGATGAAATTTGATGGCCACATTAGATCTAGATGTGTTGATAGTCTGTAAATCCACAGCACTTCAAACAAAATCAAGAAGAATTATTTAAAAGGCAACTCAGTAGGAAATGGTGACAACATGATTTGTCACACTCCCCTGCTCTGGGGAGAGAGCTAACATCATATCTCAGACTGATAGGCTAACAGCATGGTCGGCTGAAAGCGAACCTGTCATTCCACTCTCAACAAGTGTTCACGAGTGCCAGCTTCAAGCCAGGCACCATGCTCACATCTAAGGATGAGCTTGTAGGAAAGAGGAGAGATATTCCAAGGAGTCTGGGGTTACTGCATGCTTATAACTTTAGGAGATTGTATTGCCTCATTCTGGAAAATGGATTGTAGTTAGGAAGTAAAGCGTGTTGGCAGAGGTGAGGGAAAGGTAAGAGATAGGAAGGGAGACAGCCTGAGTGCAGGATGAAGGCAAGAAATCAAATACTACACGGAGAACTGCAGGCATTTTAAGGTTTCTAAATTATGACGTGAGAGGCTGACAAGTGAAACATAAAAGGTATGAGGCAGTGGGAAGAAATGAGGGTGCAGAAGTGGGCAAAGAGCTGTGTCCTGTCAAGGAGCTTCCTCCTGTGGAGATAGCCCTTAAAGAGGTAGACACTGGAGATATAACTTCAGTGGCTAGCAGAGGACAAGCGAATGCAGATGAGACTATGTGGGAGGTAGCCACAAGGTCTGACGAGAGTCAGGAGCCTTTGTCATGGTAACAAAAAGACTTTTGATATTCCCAGAAGTGAAATGATCTAGATTTGTGATTTCTTTTATTACCTACAAAGAACGAAAAAGCAGCAAGTTCAATACTAGCACCCAAGGTTTTAGTTTGCTTAAATGACAGTACCATAAAGTAGAGAATATAGGAATAGGAACATGTTTAAAGGAGAAATTAATGATTTCAACTTTCAATACACTAACTTCAGCTTTGTTTCTTAATCAGATGCAGTTATCAAGCATACAGGTTAGTATATGACTCAGAACCTCCAGTACAGGACTTGACCAAGGATTTGAACTTGGAAGTCATTAGCAAAAACGTGATCGTTGAAGTGCAGGTGTAAATGAAAGGACACAGGGAGGGAGCATGCAGATGGAGAGGGGTGAGATGAAGCTGGGTGCCTGGACAACCCTGAGTTACTGTACAGAGGGATAGCAAAAGGGAGCTCATGGGGATGTGAGGAAAACCAGGAAGCTGGAGACAAAGTTAGGCAACGTTAGGAAGCATAAGGTGATTAACAGAATGAAAATCAACAAACTTTCACAAGTCAAAGTTGAAAAATATTCTTTGGGTATAGAAGTTTAGACTTGTAACCTAAAGAGGAAAACATCAAAGCAATTTCAGTCAAATTTCAATGAAATAAGAATATGGGCCATATTTATTTTAAAGTAATTTTTGTAATGATTAATTCATATAAGAAGGGATTAAGAAATTTATAGACTAGAAGAGTCAGGTTGAAGGAGTGTTTTTAAAATATTTATTTATTTTATACATGTTAAAGATTATCCCAAGGAGATGGCACCAAAGATGGCAACAGAAACTAACTCAGATTTTCAGGGTCTCCAATGTATTCTCTGACCATGTGGAACTTTATCAGCGAGAGAAACTCAAGGACGCGGACTGTGGTGGAGCAGGATCTGGCTGGTCCAGTTTTTCCAATCGCAGACACTCAGTAATGAAGTATGTGGTCTTTCTAGTCAGCACAGCGCTGGGGGTGTGTTGGGTAATTAAGTGGAGTGGGTGGAGAGGTGTGATTTAACTGCTGTGTCTGTAGACCTTCTATGGAGGTTGTAGGAAATAAAAGATTAGATGGAGATTTGGGAAGGAGAATAGAAGGTAATAAAAAATTAAAAACATTTATCACACATGAGCTAATTTAGAAGTTAAACGTGTTAGGGAACACAAAAGCTTTCGGATTAAATAAAAGTCTTGTCTATAATTAACATGCATAATTATGGGTACTTTCTGCTGCTCCATGATTTGATCTCATTTTCAAAAATGCTTAATCTTAGGACTCCCTCCAGGCACTACTTTCTTTTATTTGCTGTCCATATAAAACATTCTATAGATAGTAATGATTGTGGACTCACTTAGGTTTCAAGGACAAGCAAGTGGAACGCAGAACACTTGGAAACAGGTAATAGGTGACCCATGTTTGGATGAGTCCTAACTGTGTTTTTTCTTCTTATCGATGTACTGGGGGTTAAATCCGGGGCAGTCACGCTGAGCTACACTCCAATGTCCTTGCCACTTTGGATTCTTACCTTCAGAGCCCTGCTAAACTGCTAAGCTCTCCTGGTTGGGTCTAAACTTGAGATCCTCTTGCTTTCAGCAGGACAATGTTTTTAAAAAATGAAGTCATTTTCTTCTTTGTGAACAAGATGCTATTAATGTTTGGTATTTCTCATTATACTTTCTATGTAGACCTTTAAGCCTTTGGGATGTTCCTCAGTGCTATTTTTATGAAAGAGTGACACACTTTACCTGTAGTTAGATGCATTTCTAAAATTTGGTTAAAAAAACCTTGTGCAAATGAAGTAAAAGAGTTATTTCTAAAGAATTTTAAAATAAATCCATTAGTAAATCCAGAGTTTCTTAAACAGACCTACTTAGGAAGTAAGCATTTTTGTGAATTAGGCTTTGTGAGCTGGGAGTGAGAACAAACTTCTAATAAGCAAAGTCCTACCAGAAACAGAAGTTTAATCAGAGTTGCCTCTGAATTCACTGAGATGAGTCACGCCCCGGCTAGCAGTAACAGATCCGGAGTAGCAGAGTGATGCGTCCTGGAACCTGCACAACTTCAGTGAGCAAGCTGCCCACAGGGCATTTGACAGAAAAACTGAACCTGGGCAGCTACAGCCTGGAGACTCCAGCCTCAGATGAGGCTCTGATGTAATAGTCTGGATGCATGCTCTCCTCTGGTGCAACCCAGGCAAGCGAGGGGTCTGGAGCCAAAGGTCACAGGCAATCTCAAAGCAAAGAACATGAAGGGGCACACAGGGACAGATTCTGCAAACATCAGGAGTACTTGAAGAGAACTGACATTATTAGTTGATTTCTACAACCTCAAAATGTCACATTTAATGTGTATATTAATGAAGTTATCATGCACTCTAACAACTTTGTTGCTAAATTTTTGAGTGTAATTGTGTTTCATTTGTGTTATTGTTGCTGGAACCCTTCACTCACACAGGTTTTCTGTTGCTCTTCCTTCCCCCACTTTGATCCTTCATTAGCATCAGCTTCTGGTAATGCCGCTCTTTGGGTTGTGGTTTATCCTGCTTCCTCTTCATGTGAAATAGCAAGTCTCTGAGAGAAACACCGTACGTCTTAATCACGCGTTCAGGTATGGATTTCAGCAATAACCTGATCTAGGAACTGAGTTTGGTTTTGCTGTTTTTTCCTTCCTTAACATTAATAAAGGACTTTCTCATTGATTCATTTATTCAGTTTTACAGTTATTCCAAGAAGAGTTCTATAAATTGATTTTCAGAAGTGGAAACCAGTGCTGTAGATATAGCAGGTAAATGGCTGTAAAGGAGCAGCACCATGCCATGTGTCTACTGAACGTTCTCTTGGGGAATCATCCAGGATAAAGCCTCGGGTAAATTGTTTAAATCCTCGTAGTTAGATTGAGATAGGCAGAAAGAGATTTGGAAAACGTGACTAAAGAAAGAAGAATAGTAGTAGCAGAATGATTGGTTGTATTTGGGGCTGCTATTCGGGTCCCTGGAGAACTACTTGTTGCCTGCAGTACATTGTAAAACATGATTTCCAACAATTCCCAGTTTTTATCAGAGACTCTTTTTAAAGAGTGATTGGATATCCTGAGTCTGTTCAGACTTGAAAAAGGGAAAGATAGTTGTCCTGGGATAATAGCATTTGCAAACTTTATGGTTCCTGATTTAATCACTTGTGAAGCTTGCAATGTGCACAAACATATGTAAATGCTATGGATGTGCATAGGTAAGTTGAGTTAGTGAAAATAAAAATTAGAGATGATGTTGGTTATTTTCAGTACATTGGGTAAAGTAATAATTACCCTATGGAGACATAGTCTTCATCTTAAATAATTTGAAAATAGTTTTAGGATGAATGAATCCAGGGTGAATATAACAAATTATCCATTAATCTTGCATGCAACAATATAAAAAGAGTGGAGCAAAAGAAAACCTAGGCTGTACTCTCCTGGTGTAGGAAGACTTCCAAAGGAGAGGAGGTGGCATCTGCTTTATTAATTATGAAAGAGATTTTAAAGAAATTGTTCCTTCAAATCCCACCATCTTTTATCTGTTGGTTTTGGCCTCAGTGTAGTTGGTTATGAAACACCTGGTAGCCAGAAAGCAAACAGCTCACAGCAGCTGAGTGCTCATTAGTCAGCACTGGCAGGTATTTGTGATGTGTGAGGGGCAGGAGCTCGAATGATTTCACTTCCAGGTGTGCAGTTTCTTTAACTCACTTCTAGGGCTGATCTGGAACATAGTTTCAGTTTAGGCAAAGCTGTGAGCTTCATGTCTAGGCATTGCCTGTGTGGAAACCTCACTATTATGTTCTTGCTTGGCACCCACTGTCTGGCAGAATGATAAAGTTTTCATCTCCGAAACTTACAAAGGTTGAAAAGAGAAAGTCATGACTGTGTGAATTCACAAAGTACCCTTCAAAGATGAGAGGTTCTGAAATGAGCACTCAGGTAATAAAGACGTGAAGATAAAATTAATGACTTTTCCTTCAAGTATATACAACAGTGGCAGCCTATACAGAAGAATTCCATTTGGATGAAAGTTTCCAGGCTTATATTGTAGTTCTTCTATTCTGACCACTGAAAGGAAAAACTGTTTTGAACTTCTAGTGCCTAGAAACATAAAAGGGTATAAAAATCATCATTGCTTTCCCTGGACACAGGAACTGTGTTATGACTGCCTGAGGATTAGACTGGACTTGCTAATGAACTTCATGGAGTGGATAGGAAAGATAATGAAACGCCACTACACATCTCCTACATATGGAGCAACTGGAACTCTCCTCTCTTGCTGGTGAGAGGGCTACTACCTTGTAAAACAGTTTGACAGTTTCTAATAAAAAGGACACTTACCCTGTGAGTAACCATTTCACATTTAGACATACAATACAGTACATCAGTGAAAAGGCTTTTATGGGAATAATAACAGTGGCTTTATTCATTACAGTCACGAATGGAAACAACCTAAATGTCCATCAATATAAGAATGGATCAATTAACTTTCTCCTCCAAAATTCCCCCATATCAAAATAATCCTGATACAAAAGTACTTATATAAAATTTGGAAATTTATATAAAATTTATACAAATTTATATAAAATTATAAAATTTATTTAAATTTATATAACATTTGAAAACAGGCCCAACCCATTGATGAAAGTAGAATTCAGAATGGTTGATAACTGCAGAGGTGGGAGAGTGTTATTGACTGTGAAGTGTCTGAACAAATGTTCTGAAGTTGATGAAAACATTCTAGTAAGGACCAGGCTAAATCAGAATCCAATTTATGTGAAATTTCATTGAGATATATATCAAGGTTTCTATCTGACTATGTTTTAATTAGACATTAGGTGAATACTATAAATATCAAATTTGAAAACTTAAGGGAAAAAGAGAGTAAAAGAAAAATTTCTGTGAATTCTCAGTTGAGAACAATCTGAAGAAGTACAGAGGATGAGCACACATTAGTCTGTGTCTTTTGTGTTTGGGGTGGGGAAAAGAGGAGACCTCGCATTTTTGCCACTAAGTGGTGGAGAGACATAGAAATGGCTGATGGCTAGCATACTGACTCAGGTCCCTCGCTTAGCCAGAGGTGATGTGAACACTGCTCTCTTGTACTACCTTGAAGATCATCTAATTCCAATTCATCAGGAGATAGAACAATACAGTGTCCTCCAGAAGTCCTTCACTGATAGCACGGGTGCTCATGGGCATGATAGTTGTCTGGTATAAACACGGGAAAAGTTATGCTGTGTTCAGTGGATTAGAATTTGTTTCAGAATATACGGGAAACCTTTGTGGCAGATACTGCCTAAGCACATTTTTGAAGCAGAGATTTGATTTTAAAGGCTAAGATTTTACACGAAATAAAATGATGAGATGAGGCAGAGATATTGGGTACAAAAATCTCTGTGACTTCATCTATCTTCAGGACTAGAGAATCTGAAGGCTTTCAGTCATATCAAGAAGATAGTTTGTACACACTTGTAAATATGTTTGTGCTATTGATCCCTGGCGTCAAAACTTAATCAGTTTCAGTAGGTTTGCCTATCAGTTTTTTCTATGATCTGTGAGTAGTTAGAAATGAACTTTCACTTTCCAGCCTTTTAAAGTAGTAGATTTTAAAAGATCTTTGTCAAGATTTTATAAAATCCCATGGAAAGTCCAGAAGCAGCTGCCCGGAGATTGACTCTCCATGGCATGAATGGCCATGCTCAGTAGGAATGGATCTGGAAACAGAAGTCTTTCTTTGGGGAAGGCTTTCTGATGTTCTATCAGCCACTTAGAATGCTCAGTGGGTGGGAGGTTCCCACCCACAGAGCAATGTATTAGTGCTGCTTTAGGCTAGAAAACCCGAAGCCTTAAAACAGCCTATTTTCCTATTATAGGAACAGTTTTCAAATAAGGGGAAACATACATTCATGAGTGCAGTTAACTTTCCTAAGGCCAAAATGCAGAACCTTTGCCCAAATGTGGGTGCTCTGACTAAGAAGCAGAGACTACAGCTAACCCAGAACATGGCCTTTCACTTGGCCTCAGCCTGGAGGCCTGAGTGACACTGTGTAATGTCAGGCAGGATGCTGGACCTGGCAGGCCTAGAAGCAGACAGCTGGGAGCCGCATGGAAAGCAAAAGGACACGGGCTTGTTTCTTTTTCCTTCACTTTCTTAATCACTGGGTATAGATAAAATCCACACAATCTTGTGGTTTCAAGTTTTTAGCCCGAGACAAAGTAACATTCTTTAAGCCTATTGACCCAGGCCTTGTACAAAGTCCAGATCATGGGTGATGGCTCAGAAAAACCTCAAGGTCTCAAAACAAACTAAAAGGAAAATATCCACCCAGGGAGTAAACAAGGACCTACTTCCCTTTGACTAGGTCAGCACAACCCATTTTCCTTGAAAAAGAATAGTGACCTTGGGGGAAGGTCATTTAATTGTGTACATGTAACCTGAGATCTTATTCAATGCAAAGACTATCTTGGCTCTTGCTCACCCTTGCTGAAGGTATATTCTCTCTTCCTGAAAGTCTATCATTTTCTAAAAACTCTGTCCTCTATACAATTGCTTCTGTGTCTCATCTGAAATCTTTCATCAAAGCCAAAAGGAATAGAGATGTGCCACTGGTTCCTTGGAGTGGTAGGACACCTACTAAGTGGAAGGCTCTGGCTTCCCAGTGCCATCTGAGGTGTTACATTTTCACAACCTTAAAATCACATATGGTATAAAAGAAGATGAAGCAGTCACAGGAAAGAAAATTATTATTGTATTTCAACATTTAGAAAGCATTTCTGACCCAGGAAAGCTGTGGTTTAACGCACACTCTTAGTATAAAAATCAATTTCCTCAAACCCACCGAAAATTTAAGTGATTGTGATATAGTGGGTGGAGATTGTAGCCAAATAGAGTTGAATTTGCAGTTTTGTCTCCCTAGTGCCCCGTGACTCTCACTCAGCCTGCATCAGTTTAGGTTATGTCACTTCAGGTTTGTTTCTCACTCATAACATGTCCCCTTAGGTTGGCTGTGGGCGCTCATTTTTTCTTCAGAACCCAAAATACAGAAGCAGCTCATCTCCTGTTGCAGACTTTCTTGGCCTCATGAGAGAGAGAATAAAGTGGGGTGATTCACTGACCTAAGTGGATGGCCAAGCCTGGTGGAGGTGCGAGGACTCGAGCCTCCTGTGGGTAGAAGCCTGTTAGGAATGGAGGAGTCAGGATATTAGCCACTTCCGTGAATTTAGTGAGATTGCTTCTCCAGGTCTCAACTTCCTTAAACTGTGAAACAAACATGCTAGTCGTTGATGTATACAGCAATTCCTAGTAAACACATGTAAATGATCGAATATTGAATACACTTCAAACAAATCTAGCTCTTATTTCCTTCCTTTGCAATAGTGGTAAGGGTTGATTTGCATTACCGTGAATTTCAGAGTTCAGAAATTAATTAGCTCTTTAATCTTAAAATATCATAATTTTCTAACAAATATCCCACCAGTCTTACTATATTTCCTGCGAGTTATTAATCTGAAAGAATTTTCTTTAAAATTTTACCAACTATGAAAAAACCATTATTAATGATTTAAAAACAAAATATAATAGAGTTTTTATTAATCTTCACACAGGAGAATACTGGAGGGATAATAATAATATTCACATTTTATAGCTAAGTTTAGCCTAAAGTAATTTAAAAATTAATTAATTCACTCATTATGTTTTAAGACTTCCTCTGATCATTAAGTAATAGTACAAGTATGCAGATATATTACAGAAGACTGAACACACAGATAAGGCTTTGAAAGAAAAATAATCGTGTATAACCAATCTAAGAATACCTAAGGTTAACATTTTATTATATCTGCACAGTCTTTCCTCACACTTCTTTTATATATGTGTGTGTGTGTTTATAGTACTGTATGATTGGGAGCAAAATGTATATAGATCTTTTTTCATAAAAGATTCATGAAAAAAAGATTTATGTTTTTATTTAACAGTATGTTTTGCTATCCTGTCCACTAAACCATCATTTTTCAAGATATTTAGTACCCTTCGGTCATATTCCATCCATTCATGTATATAAAGCTTTGACAAAACTGTAACAAACATTTTTTATTTCTTACCACATGGGTAATATTGGTCAGTGGGAGTAGTAAGTGGGGTGAGTTTGCAAGATGTAATATGGATATAAATAAAACTTTAAAAAAGATATGGCCAAATGAGGAAAAGATGTGCACAAACAAATAAGAAAAGGCCCAGCAAAGAACTGAGTGGGCTAAGGTGAAGTACAGCCCGGGTGAAACTTACTGAAATCACTGAAAATGGGAATAGCATTATTTTAAAATTTTAGCCTTTAAGAATAATTTATGGTTTTGTGCCGCAGTGGTTTGCTGGGCAGGTACCAGGCTGGTCAGAGGGCTTAGGTCATGGAGCAGTTAATGACCTCTGAAACTTGGGTCTCCTCATTCATTAGTTAGGGCTTGTTTCATCACTCCAGCCTGCCTTTCCAGACAAGGCACATGTGTGTACATCAATGCCATGGTACAACACCAGCCATGTGCAACCAAGTGAGAAAGTACATGCCGTGCCACACGCTTCCTGAGCCAGTGGTCCTCTGCCCAGGGACTCACGGTTAGACCAGGTGGATTTCAAAACAGGTAGGGAACATTTGCTCTTTCATGGCGTCTGTGACCTCCTGTAGACTGATTCACTGTCTTCGGCTGTCTCTGCCTCTGACCCCATTTTCCATAGAAGGATTCTAATAGGCTGTTGTATTCACAAAACTGATATTTTGGACAACTTGGCACTTCCTAATTTTAAAAGTGACTGAGCACTGCTTTGCACAATCACTGTTCTAGTGACTGTGGGAGCACTGTGAACACAGAAGCAGGACCCTCCACAGGTTGTCTGTGTTCAGTGAGGGGAGGTAGATGAAAGTTCACATACGTGGATACTATAATTGTGGACACTGATGTGTGTTATAAGGTGAAACAGGATGATATGGTTATGATGGGTATGGGTCCTATTCAGGTTATGGTTATTCTTTAACTCAGCTTTGTCAGGACTCACTTGTTACGGTTCCGGGGAACATGCATTGTGCTGAAGTTGACTGACAAAGCCAGAGTGCATGTTCGCGTAACAAGAAGGAAGTCACAATGACAACACTCTTCAGACTAGTCACATCTATGGCTGAGATTTCATTTCTGCAGAGCCCAGGCTTTTTGTGTGGCTAATTTGATCACATCTAAATGAATAGATTTTTTAAAATTTTAGAATTGGTTAAACTGACCTAAGAAAAATATTTTATGAAAAACTTAAAACTAAAGTTGATTTCTGACTCATGAATGCAAGAACTTGATAAAATATTATGTAATGATCTATAAAAAAATCATCACAAAAGGAAATAGATATACTATGTTCTAGACATAATTGGTATTGAATTATTTACTATATTTTTTAAGATTCTAGAGATGTATTAAAAACTGGCTGCAGATGAAAAGATGACAGATGCTTTCATTCTTTTTTTTTTTTTTTCTTTTTGAGACAGGGTCTCACTATGCAGTTCAGCCTGGCCTTGAACTCACTTTGTAGCTCAGGCTGGCCTCACACTCACAGCAATCCTCCTGCCTCAGTCTCCCAAGTGCTGGCATTATAGGGACACACCAGGTGTTTTCATTCTTAATGTGACTTTCATTCTACATGTGAATGTTGAAAAGTTATAACTAGTCTTCTGAGCCCAGCAGAACAAAATAATATACCTTGTATAAATTATGAAAATCATTATTCTTGTCAAATGAAACACGGCTCTGCATAAAATACTCATGCATTAGTAATATGTTATTTCTTTTTCCTCCCATAGTTTAGTGTCAAACAATATATACTATGTTTCATGGATACATATTTCCAAACCAAAATCTCTCTTGATATACAAGTATATGTATTTATTATTATTAAATAATACAGACCAAAAGAAAACTGGTACATTTAAAACTAGAGAGTAAGATTAAGTAAAACAAGGGGAATTCTACAAACATAAGCTTATGAACCCAACTCAGTACCATAGAAGTAGGCCTGAAAATCTGTATTTTTAGGAACTCTTTAGATAATGCTGAAGGATAGCCAGCTTGGGAAGCAACAGCAAGAACCCAGTTCTGTGTCTAGAATTAATTTTAATACTATCATAGTGGTCTCCAATACCATGTATGGATGCTCAATAATTTCTCAGGGAGGTTTCAAGGGGAAGGGAGCAGGGATTTCCTGCTAGCCTCCCTCATATGATGGCATATATGACTGTAGGAGGCAGGTATAAATGGGAAACAAGCTCTACTTGGAATTTCTCCCTGATAGTTGGTGGGAAACATGGAGATTATTTAATATAGTTTTTCATTTTAGACCTGTGGAAATATTTATAGAGACAATAGAGTTGCTTGGTAAGATCGCACAGATATGTGAAGACAGATCCATTTGGAAATGGAACTCAGGTCTCAGTGTTTTTCTCAATTAATAAAAAGTCTTTGTAATCATACTTCACTCTTGTTTCCCATCATTTTATTTTAATATTATTGTTGACATTTCTTCAGGACCCTGGGCATTTTGTAGTACAGTACACATTCACTGAAATACCAGCTAAAATACCAGACCAGAGTGTCTTTTTCCTTCTTTCAGTAAAATACCCTGAGTTTTCATTCTGAAGTCAGTGACCCTTCCCCTTGTTTAAAAGGGGTTTCTCCATCCATGGCTCAAGGAACAGGTGGGCTCTTAACCAGGAGATTTGAACACTGAGTGACTAACTCAGTGAGAAATGGGACTTCCCCTTGTTTAAAAGGGGTTTCTCCATCCATGGCTCAAGGAACAGGTGGGCCCTTAACCAGGAGATTTGAACACTGAGTGACTAACTCAGTGAGAAATGGGACTGAGTAAGTCCAGGCATTGTGTTTGGACCCACTGATAAAGAATGATTCACTCTACCTTGGGCCCCTTGGACAGGATATAAGTCACAGAGTTGTGACTCTGATGTCACAACTAGAATATCTGGATCTAGTTACTCTGATTGTAGAACAGTTTCTGTATTAATCAGCTAATGCAGTCAATAAATTGACTGTAAACTGTGCTAGCTATGTTTATCATTTTCACAAACTGCTTGCTTTATTATTGGTAGAACTTCCCTGATGTCTATTAGCTTAAGCAGGTGAGGACTTCTTCCAGAACTGTAAAAATACTAGCTCAGTCTCCTCCAATCTCCTTGAACAAACGTACTTGATTACATGGAGTGTAATTTTTGCATGGGAAGAAATAATTTTTCAAAACAACTAATAAAATTTAAGCATGTGGATGATCCTGTGGGTCAGAAAGTGGTAGGTAATATGTTAAAAGAAAAACCACAAAAACAAACAGGAAGCCCTCAATATCTAGGTTGGTCTCCGGTATATAAGCTACAGTAAACCTAGGGTTCTACTCTGATAGATCTGGGTCTAGGTCTTTGGCTGTATAACCTGCTGCCAACTTTCCCTATGGACTTGTTACCCAGGCCCATTGCTGTGGACTTTTGGCTCCAGACCTTTCCCAGTGCCGCACCAGACATTTTAGAGTCAAACTCAAGTTCTACTCTAGCTAAACGTTGTCCTTCATGGATGTAGGCTCCAGGATTACTCCTACAGACACAGGTCTACCTCAGTGGATAACAGCACCAAGCCAGGCCCCTAGAGCCACGATACAAGGCCCACCTTGTCAACTGAGGCTCCAGGCTGGCTCTTGAGGACTGAAAGACCCGCCTGACCCATCCACTCACCTAGGTACTCGGCCAGCCTGTCTGAAGACTCCAGCATCTACACTCCTGCAAACCATATCAATGGCTGTGTAATCTCTGGCCCAGCCGATGGCTAAGAAGAGAGACTCTCCTTGCCAATGCCACATGGTGAAGACTGAAGTCATTGTTTACTTCTTCAAATTCACAGACACAGGCATATGGCCACAAGGATCATGAATAATCAGAGGAATACAACATCACCAAAGGTTCAAAACAGAACACCTTCAACCAATTCAAAGAAATAGACATTTACAAACTACCCGAAAAGGACTCAAAATAGTTTTAAAATAAGGCACAGAGCTACAGGAGAACACAAACAACCAAATGAAAACCAGGAAATAATACATGAAAACCTGAAAACTTCAATAAGGAGATTAAAGTTATAAAAAGTAAACCAGGAAGAAATTCTGGAGCTAAAGAACATAATTACTAAAATGAAAGATTCCATAGAGATTTTCCACATCAGACTTAATCAAGAAGGAAATAGCATTAATGAGCTCCAAGACAAGTCACTTGAGATTAGTTAGTAAATGGAATAAAAATTTAAAGATTGAAGAAATCTGTGAGGATCGTGGGATTCCATTAAACAAACCAATACATGTATTATGACATTTCCTGAAGGAGCAGAGAAAAGGAGAAGGACAGAAAGCTTATTTTTAAAGAAAAGACAGAACATTTCTCAAATCTGTACAGGAAAACGAACATTGAGGTCCATGGAATGTAGAGATCCCCTTACTAGATTAAAGACAGGAAAATATTCACAAAGATACCTACTTATTAAAGCTTTAAAAGTCAAGCCAAATAATTTTGGAAGTAGAGAAAATTAAATTGCCACAAACATGGAAATCTTTATAGGATTGGTAGAGACTTCTCACTATAAACCTGTGTGTTAGGATAGAGTAGGATGATATAGTCAAACTCCTGAAAAAAACATCTTCAGTCAAGAGTCTTATACCTGGCAAGGCTGTTCATTAAAGATGAAAGATCAATATAGACTCACAAGCCAAAGTCCATAGGGGTTGATTTTCACCAATCTTACCTTATAATTAATGTTAATGGGAGTTCTTCAAGTTGAAATGAAAAGACATTAACAGCATGAAAACATAGCACGTGTAGAAGTCACATTAAGGATAAGGTGACGTTTGGAATACTTTAGTACTGCACTAGCAGTACATCAATCATTTTCAATTTTAGTATAAAACTTAAAAGACAAAAGTATTAAATATAAATGTAGTTATAATTTGTTAATGGTTATACAGACTATAAACCAAACACACTACAAAACAAATTATAGAAGTTACAAATTTTGGTGTCGATAACAAAATTTGGAGGAAGAAGTTAACATAAGGGTTTTTAGATACAGTAAAAGTTAAGTTGTAATCAGCTTAAAATAGATTTAAAGCTTTAATGTGCTTTATGTACTATGTGACCTGCAAAAAATTTCTATCTTAGATATACAAAAAATAAAGGAATCAAGCATACATTTATGAAAATCATGAAATCACAAGAAAACTTAGATAATGAAACAAGCTATGAAAGAGAAAGCTGCTAACAACATGACAGTAAGTCTTTATCTACCAATGATTACTTTAAATGTAAAGGGATAAATTTACCCTATCAAAAAGTGTAGACCAGCTGAAAGGGTAAAGATCCAGCAGTATGCTGCTGATAAGAGACTCACTTTCCTTGTAGGATACATTTAAACTGGGAGTGCAGGGATGAAAAATATTCCATTCAAATGACAGCCAAAAGAGAGTTGCTACATTTAAATAGCCTTTAAATTAAGAACTAAAAATAGACAAGGTTATTATTTAGTGACAGGAGTAAATTCATCAAGGTGTAGAATTTGGGATCTTTATATCCAATACTTTATAAGTGTGTAAAGCAAATAGTGAGGAATCTGAAGGAAGAAATAGCATAATAATAATAGTAGGGGACATTAATACCCGACTTACAAATCAACCAGAGGAGGGAGAGATTAGATCCTGCCAGGCCATGTCCCCATTGATACACCTTCTTCAACCAGGCTTTATTAACAAGGCCCTACCCTTTGCAAGCTCAAAATAGCAAAGGTGAAAGATTTTTCACTCTGTTGGAGAAGGACCACTTAGAGAAGTGATTTCCCCAGACTCATTTTGCTATGCTCAGCCATCCAGGTACCCAGAGGCTTCTGCAACCACTGGTAAAATACAAAAGGTCCAGGCAAGTGCTCCAGCTGGAGATAGACATTGGCATAATTCACTTAGTGCCGGTTTTATGGGCAGGGACAGTGCAAGCATTGTGGGTTCAGGGAGGCTTCTACCAGGACCTCAGAAGGCTTGGGAAGCTAGGCAGTATTCCCCTGAAATGACCGTGTGTGAGACTGTGAGAAGGAAGTCAAGAGTTCAGTGGAGACTCAAGGAAGTTGGAGAAGCCAAGAATGTTGATTGTTTAAGGAAAGCTGCAAGGAGTCTGAAAAGCCAGGCAAAGAGAGAAGCCATGAAGGCTACAATCATCCATAAAAGTACCAGAGAGGAAGGGCTATCCAAGCCACTTGGAATGTACATCTCTCTGCAGTTTGTCCAGGGTGCTGGCTATGGAAATAGAGGATTACTGTGCGCCCTGCTAAGTTTCAGTACTACACTGGTCTCATCCTTCTCTATACTGCTTTTCCCTTTGTGAATGAGAATGTTTCCTCTCGCCTTTGTATGTTGGGGTTGACTTTCTTTTTTTGATTCTTACAGGGTGAACACATAAGAGTTGGCCTCAATTTTCAGAGAGGACCTGGATTTGGACTTTTCAGCAGTGCTGTAGTTAGGATTTTGGCAAATATACAAGAGGGACTAAACGAGTTTTACATGAAAGGATATGCACGAGTTGTTTGGGAGCCAGGAGCAGAATGCTGTGGCTTATGTCTAGATGTCCCCTCAAAGCCTCAGGCACTCATGGGTGGGGCTTCTGGTAGGGGCTTGGATCACGAGGGTGTGATACTCAGTGGATTGGTCCTTTGATGGGTTTGTAGCTAAATTGCTATTGGGAGGTACAGGCTGATCAGAGGAGGTGGGTTACTGAAAATGTAGCCTTGAACAGTATGTCTCTCTACTTCTTCCCTTGACACTTCTCTCTCTTCTCTCTCTCCTTCTTGCTTTCCATGTCATGAACAATTCTCCTCTGCCATGCTGTCCTACTATGCCTCTCTGTCTTAGAGACAACTGAGTATGGAGTGAAACCTCTACAAACTGAGCTGAAATAAGCCTTTTCTCCTTTAAATTGTCATTATCAGGAAATGTGGCAACAGAAAATTAACCAAGACACCAACAATAAGGAAGAAGATAATTCACAAATAAAAACCCGAACTTTAAATTTAAGATACTAGGGAAAGAATAACAAACTAAGTTGATGTATTTTTTATTTTTACTCATTTATTTATTTTTTGGTATTAGGAATCGAACTCAGGACCTTGCACTTGCCAGGCAGGCACTTGTGGTGTTGAGCCGTATTCCTGGCCCACTAAACTGACTTAATAGAAGGAAGGAAAAAATATACACAATTGTACAGAATAAAACAGACCCAGGAAAATATAAAAAAATCAATGAAATAAGAGTTCAGCTTTTGAAAACATAAACAAAATTGATAAAACTTTAGATAGACTAAGAAAAAGAGAAGTGTCTCCAATAAATGTTTAAAATGGAAGAGAAGATATTGTAAACGATATCACAAAAATATGAAAGATAATAACAAACTACTCTAGAGAACAATTATGTGCAAAAAATTAGATAATTTAGAAGAAATAAATAGAAAAATATAACCTTAATATAAGATTGAGTAGTGATTAGGAGAACATATTAATAAATGAACAAGTAAGTAAATTGAGTTAGTAATTAAAAAACCCCAACAAAAATGTTTCAGAGCGTGTTAGCTTCACAGGTGATTTTACCAAACATTTAAGGAAGAATTAGCACTTTTTCAAACATTTAAAAAAACTAAAGATGGAACACTTCCAAATTTTAATAACACCAGCATTACCCTGATACCACAGCCAGACAAAAATAATATAGGAAAAATATATTTTCCAATTTACCTGATGAATATAGATGCAACCAAATTCTAGTAAATTGAATTCAATGTCATATACAGTGGCTCATAAACTACACTCAAGTGGGATTTATCTCTGAGATGCAAGGATAGATTAGCATATGCAAATAAATAAAATGATATACCACATTTAAAATAAAGAATGGAATAATATAATCATTTCAATAGCTATAGAAAAAACATTTTCAAAATTCAAAATCCCCTCAGGATTTACAGGAAATGTTGCACAATAAGGGCCATGCACAACAAGCCCACACCTAACGTCAGACTCAACAGTGAGAAGCTGGAGACTTTTCTTCACAGATCAGGAATGAGACAGGAATGCCCATTCCCATAACTTCTGTTAGATGCAGCACTGAAAGTACTAGGAGAACAGTTATGAAAAAGAATCTGAATTAATTGAAAAAGAAATAAAATTGCAGATGACATGTTTTATATACGGAAAACACTAACAACTCTGCCTAAAAACTGCTAGAACTAATAAACAAATTCAGGGAAGTTATAGAATGCAAAATTAAACAAACAAAAATCAGTAGCATTTCTGTACAATAACAATCAGAAAACTAAATTTTAAAAAAATATGTCTATTTATAATTAAATCAGAAAAAAAATTAGGAATAAATTTGACCAAGGAGGTGAAAGATCTGTATATTGAAAAATACAACCTTGATGAAACAAATTATGGAAGACGCAAATAAATGTAAAAATATCCCATCTCTATGTATTTCTACTGTTAAAATACCCACATTACAAATATACAGATTTAAGAAAATCCCTATCAAAATTCCAGTGACATTTTCCCCAGATATAGAAAAAAACCCCTAAATATCGTATGCAACCACAAAAGACTAAGTAGACAAGACAATCTTCAACAAAAAGTACAAAATTAAAGGCATTACACTATGTGATTTTAAAATATATAATAAAGCTGAGAAAACAAAACAGTATAGTAATGGCATTTAAAACACACATATGGAAGGAATAGATAATTTAGGAATAAGTCTATTATTTATAGTTAATCAATGTGCAGCAGAAGTGCTAAGAACACAGGAGAAAAGACAGTCTCCTAAATGGTTGATGTTGGGAAAACTATACCTACCAGCAGCAGAATGATATTGGACTCTTACAACACACATGAAAAAAAATTAACCCAAAGACTTACACATTAGACTTGAAACTTTAAAACTACTAGAAGAAAACATAAGGAAAATTCTTCTTGATATTGGTCTGGGTAATGTTTTCTATATGTCCCTAAAGTATAGACAACAAAAGCAAAAGACAAAACAAACAAACAAAATAAACAACTCCCCCCAAATTCCCTGAACTTCAATAATAACAGCAACAAAAATCCACAAGTGGCATTGCAGAGAACTGAAAACACGCCTAGCAAAGGAAACAATTACAAGAATGAAGAGACAGTGGGAGAAAATATTTGCAAATCATATAGATCATCAGATATATGATATATTCAAACAACTCATTAGCAAAGAAACAATCTGATTAAAATATGGAAAAATATCTAAATGAATACTTTTCCAAAGAAGACACAGAATGGCAAATAAGTATATGAAGAAATGTTAAGTATCATTAGTCATCAAGGAAATGAAAATTAAAACCACAAAGACACATCACTGCATGCCAGTTAGGAAGCCTACTACGGAAAAGGGGAAAGACAGCAAGCCCTGCCAGTGATATACACAAAAAGTCACCACTGCATACAGCAGGTGGGATTGTCAATTAGCACAGCCATTATGGAATACTGCTACAGAAACTGCTGTATGAACCACTTCTAGGTGTACACCCAAATACACAAAACCCGGAAGTCAAAGAGACATCGACATCTTAATCTTCATTGTGATGGTATTTACAATAGCCAAATATTGAATTCACCTAAGTGTCTAGTGAAGGATGAGTGAACCAAAAACTTTGAGAGAGAGAGAGGGAGAGAGAGGGAGAGAGAGAGAGAGAGGGGGAGAGAGAGGCATACTGATATAGCTCAGTGGCATAGCGCCTGCCCTGCAAGCACAAGGTCCTGAGTTTGATTCCAGGTACCAAACAACAACAAAAAAGCAAATCCTACCAATGTGACAACATGGAGGACATGATATTAAGTGAAATAATCTAGGTACAGTATGACTACATGAAATGTAGACTCTAAAATAATTAAATTCATAGAAATTGACATAGAATATTAGTTACCAGGGATGTGGAGTGTTTTGCCTATGAGGAAATGCTAGTCAAATGGTATGAGATTTCAGTTGAACAAAATGAATATGTTTTGAAACTCTGTTATACAGCTTCATGAATATAATTAAAAGTGATGATTAAAAAGTAAAGGAATAAAGATATGCTAGTTGCCCCCCATCCATTGGGAATCAGTTCCTGGCTACCACCATCCGTTCACTTGAATCTACAGATACCCATGCTTATACAAAGTGACACTGTGTCTGCATATCCCCTAGCCTCCTCCTTCTCTATGCTTGAAACAATCTCTAGGTTACCAGTAAGACTTCATTTAACACTCCCTTACCACTTAGGAGATGCCAAAGGAAAGCATGGTGGAAATTCAAAGGGAGAAGCAAAGCCATGTTTCTGCTTTTGGTGGTGCCTGTAGTTGTGCTGGCAGTAGGAACAGTAGGTACTATGGTTTGACAAAAGATGTGCTCCCCAAAGGCCCACGGGTTCAGAGGTAGACCTCTGGAAGTGATAGGATCAGGAGACCACTGTTCATCCCTGAATAGGCTATTAGAACACTGAGCCTGGTTGGAGGGAGTGGGATATGGGGTGTGCTTCTGGGGACCTGGGTGTCACCCCGGCCCCCTCCTTGTGTGCTCTCATTTTCTCTGCTTCCACTACCCAGTTTTTCTCTGCCATTCTCTGCACTCAGTGGAATTAAAAATAATGGAGATGGTTGACATTAGACTGGAGTCCTGAAGCCATGAATCAAAATAAACCTGTTCTTCTCAGGTATTTTGTCAGCGATGAGAAAGCTGATGAATACAGTGGGTAACTCAGCACCTAGAAGATAGAAACACCATCTGCTACCTGAGGACAAATGCAAATAGAATATCCC
Source organism: Dinomys branickii (assembly GCA_004027595.1). Classification (NCBI taxonomy): domain Eukaryota; kingdom Metazoa; phylum Chordata; class Mammalia; order Rodentia; family Dinomyidae; genus Dinomys; species Dinomys branickii. The sequence continues at coordinate 117,218 of PVLD010003300.1, read as the reverse complement.
TGGGCCAGAGGGGGTGTGGGTGGAGGCATTGGGGAGCCGGAAATCAATTTCAGACACAATAAACTTGAGATCTCATTAGATAATCTAAGTGGGTTGTGAACAATTGAATCATGTGGAATTTAGGAATGAGGTTAGGATGCAGAAAATGTGAAAATTTGTGTTGTCATTTAAAACAGTGGTATTGACAGGGCCATTAAGAACGTAGAATACTAACTGAATCCTAAGGGTCTCTGACTGTCAAAGCTCAGGGACAAGAGAAACCAGCAAAAGAGCTAGGGATGTGACCCGTGCATTAGCAGGAAGACCATCAAATGTGAGGCAATGGCTAAACTTGTCAATTGGGTGGGTGAGTCAAATAGGATAAAGACTGAGAAGAGACAGCTGGGTTTAGCAGTGGAGGTCACTGTGATACTGACAAAAGTAGTTTTTACAGTGTATGGTTGCAAATCTTGGACCAGTTTGGTAATCTATTAAAACATTAAAATATACTTATTTAGCACCTGTTTTGTGCCAAGCATTGGAGATTAGATGTGAACAAGAAATAAACTGACCCTGTCCTACTAGAGTATTTAATATAACGATAAGCTATAATTTCACACAGGAATAAACTTAAAAACAGACCCTCTATGTGTGCACATCTACACACACATAGGCACTTGAAGGAAGGAAGTGAGAACACGTAGGCTGTGGGAAGTTTACCATGAGGGTCAGAGGATGCACTGGATTGGACACTGCATCTGTGAGTTGGAGCTTGCCAAATGCTATTTATCTTAATAGGTGAAGTGTGTGGTATATTTAAAAAGTAATTACTGAGGCTCTTTCATTTTTTATTTGAGGAAGTATTTGCCACAGTGCCATAATTTGATTTTAATCAGATTTTACCTCTGTAGTGCTTAGATAGTTTAATTGCTGGTTTGATCAGATGCTAAAATATGAATTGTTGCAAAAATAAAACATTGCATTTTTGCAGGCAGGATTGTTTTCCCTGAATTTCTTCTCCTGAATACAAATGGCTATTCATGGCTCCCCAGAAACTAGAACTTGTAAAACTGCATTTTACTCTCTAAATACTGTTTCATAAAAAGTCATGTAAAGCGGTATCTAAAACCCTCGTATTTTCTTGGATAACTTTTGGCATAAAGTACTGTGCAAATTAAAATAGTTAAAACTGAAATATGTTTAAGGGGTAGATCCTCTAATGTGTATTACATTATAATCTGATTCCTATTAGTCCTCTATGATTCTGAATAAGAAATCACTAGATTATTATAAATGTCAGTAGGCTTTAAAGTTATTTCTATACAAGTAAAATTTCTCTTAAAACATAGAAAAGTTTACCTTTGCAAATATATTATAAATGCACTCATAGTTTCCATATTTTATTTGAAAACAAGTCATTCTACAGAACACTATTAAATATGTTTAGACCATGAGAAAGTCACACTATGAAGTAATGAAGTAAATCTGTAGAAATTTTGGCATAATTCATTTTGAACTTATACTAGGAGTATTATTAAGTAGATAAATACGACTTCTCCTATATTCAGGTAATCTGAAATTAGAATGTCTTATATGCCAGCCTGGGATATAGCTTAGTGCCATAAGCTTTTGCCTGGCAAGTCTGAGGTCATGAGTTTGATTCCTGGTACCGAAAAAAAATAATGTGTTATATGCCAACCATGGTCATTTCAAGGAAAACATTTCCTCATTGTGAACTTATTGAGAAGTGGGCAAGTTTGAGAAATTTTGGTCCTGTTCTTAAAAAATACAAAAGCAGTGATATATTTTCAAAATTACGTATGGTAAAAGCCATTAATTCAGTTATCTAACACATCTAGAATAAAATAAAAGCTCCAGGTGACTATAATACAGCTGATAAAATCGGAAAACCCTAATGAACTTCATGGGTTAGAATGGGTTTACAGGTCTTAATATTACCAGAAATGTAGCCCCTCACAGTCAGCGTGAAGCGTGTTTCCTAGATTTCAATAATTGTGGCCATAGAATTTGTGGCTGGAATTTAAATTTCTCAATTTTTATTTGTTAGTTCTACCGGGATATGTGTGTGTGTGCGTGTGTGTGTGTGGGGGGGGATGCTGTGTTACTGAACCTAGGGTCTTTGCACTGAGCTACAATAACAGACTCTTGTGTGTGTGTGTGTGTGTGTGTGTGTGTGTGTGTGTGTGTAGATAGGGTATTAAGTTATTACATTGCCCAGGTTCTGACCCAACTGGTCCTCCTGCCTTTGCCTCCCACATTGCTAGAATGACAGGCATGTATCACTAGGACCAGCTTCTACTGACTTTTGGATTTGTTTTGTTTTTTTCCTTCAGTTTTCCTGAAGAAGAAGAAAATTGTTTCCAGGAGCATCTGACACAATATGAGTCTGTTTCTGCCTCTACATGTAATTTTAGACAGTTTATTAGCTAAGACATAAATGTTATTCTATTTGTCAAAATTAGATTTGTGAAGGGAAGAATATCCCAGACACATGTTGCCCCTTCACTTTTTATGTCAGTGTGATTAGGAATTCCTGTTTTAAAAGTTAGACAACCTCTCAGGTTGGAAAAATGGCTCCATGTGTCTCTCTGGGCTTTCTTTAGCTGGCAAGTGGGCTGTGAATCAGAATTTTCATTATTTACTGATTGCATCTGATTGTTTTGAAAGGATAACACTTTTCTGATAATAGATATTTTGATAACAGTTTCCAAATTTTATTCTGAGAGTTAAGGGATTGCCATGCTATGAAGTGGGAAGGGAAAAAGGAAGTGCAGATGCACATTCTGGAACCTTCCTCAATTCAAAGAACACCATAGTAATGTGCTACATGTGAAAGCTGTACAAAATGAATTTGTCAATTTAAAACATAGAATTTTGACACTTGGAAAATGTTGTTAAATGAAACAGTAGTATGGTGAGAAAGAGATCTAAGCAAGATACGGCAGAATTTGCTAATTGTTCCCCCAATTCCATTTTCCTTTTGCATAGCATAGAAGGAATAAAGATAGGTTGAAAAGAGATCAGCGAAATCATAATTTTAAAAATGAAAATCGTAGCTTCAGGACACAAGCAAGGTTTAGTCCTTTTCTCTCTCTTTTCTCCCAGAAACAGTAGGCCCGGAAAATTACCTTTCACCTGCAAATGAGTTCAGCCATCCCATTTCTACTTGTAAATGATTCTCTTTCACCCGTGAGTAATCCAACTTTCACCTGTAGATAGGCTTTCCTCTATAAATGGACCATTGTCTTTCTGTGGGTGGGCTATGCTCTTCTAGCCTCCAAACCAAGACTAGATTGACAAATTTCACAGAATTCCACTGCCCAAAACACAAATATTCCCAGCTCCTCTCTTTCTCTTGAGGGTCTGTATGTATTTAAATGTGTGATCAAAGTGTCTGTTGAATAAAATTCTTTTATGTTTTTTATTGATTGCTTCCTCTAACGAGAAATGAGAAGAGGCGTCAAGAGGTATTCTCTGTGATGAGTAGCAGCCTCATTAGTTCTCTCTCAGGTCAAAATACTCTGCTCCTGAGTCAGGTGAAAGTAAAATTCTCTCATAAGCACACACACATAAAGATAGATGCATACAGTGTCTGCAGCGAAGTTTCTCGTACAAGTGTCATGAGAAAACTAGTCCTGAAGATACAGGAGAAATATAACTCTCAACCTGCTAGATGTCAGATGTGCTGAGTTCGTGTACCCTGAAATTGAAGAATTCCAAGAGACAAAGGAGGTGAAGAGTAGGAGAGTTAGCTCCTGAGGGAAGGGTCCTGGAAGTGGGCTGCATTTTGTCTGGGGTAATTTATATAGCTAAGTCACAATATGGGTACAACAGGGTGTAACTATGATGAACCTATGGGATTACAAGTATAGCTACTTAGCTAATATTGGTGCCGTAGGGAAGCTGGTCATGTGGTAGCAAGGGTACATGGAAAGAACAAAGGCATTTTGAGGAAAGGAAGTTTCCAGATGCTCTGGTCACCCAACTGGGCAACTGATGCCTACTGGACTCCCTGGACCAGGTGCTACTAATTTTTGTATAATTCCAGGTTTACTGTTTATTGCTTAGAAAGGCATATATGTGTAGCCATTGTATCTTTATCTTGAGGCCTGGTCTTCTTCAGATGCACCTCCAGGCACAATTCTGATGTTAATTTTCTCTGATTTCCTTGAGAGCCCAGTCCCTCTCTGACTGTATACGAATTTCTATCTACCTTAGCTGCCTGTAATACTGAGACAGCATGGAGAAGACTGGCCTTTGGGATCACATTTGAAGAAGCAAGCTCTTTAAATTATGCTCATCTTTGAGTTCTTTAAACTCTTCTTTAAATTCTCTTGATCTCTCTCATCTCTCTCACTCCTAATACCAAGGGGCATAATCTTGGTCTGCCTGGTTCCACGGCTCCACTTTGAATGGCTAGGAACATGTCCTGAGCCATGTAAATTCAAGTGATCATTTAAATGAGAACTAATATTATCCTCAGGACTTGGTAAATCTATGGACTCAATCCAAGAAGGAGCCCACTGCTTTTCTTTGTTCTCTCTCTCTGTCTGTCTGTCTGTCTGTCTGTCTCTCTCACTTCATCTTTACTAAAAAGCCCATTCCCTTTTTTGTTCCTCTGAACCTTTCATCTGTCAGAAAACTCAAGTCCTTTAACTTGTCTGGTATTAGAAGAGAGAGGCAGGGAGCTGGAAGGCAGTGGGCGTCAGTGGGAGCTGGGAAGTTTAGGAAGTTTCCTCTTGGTTCCTGGACAGTTCTTGGTACGTTCCAACAGATATCTGCAGGGGAGACGTGCGTGGTCTCTTTTTTCCTGGTGGTGGGAGAGATCCACAAAACCACAGGAAGGATTCCAGTTAGCCTTTCTCAGCTATCTGCTGTGACTTTCCTGGCTTCTAGGGTCACATGTCCAGCCTTCCATGGGGCTTCATGGGTTCACTTCTGTAATTCTACCGTGGTTTCTCCCCTCCCCTGTTTTGGTTATAGTATCCTTATGATAGTTTTAGCCTTAAATCCACATCCCTATCTAAAATGTATGTGATTTGTAGTTGCTAACTGGCATCTCCAGACTTTTAAAAACTTTTATAAGTTTCTTGCATATGTTACAGGCCCTAGATATAAACATTTTGGGGATTTTTTTAAACTGATTTTTGTTAACTTTCTTTTTCTGCCTTTTTGATCTGCTGATGCAACGGGCCTGGCAGATGTTGCCTGATCTCAGGCAGGATTTCTGTGCACCCAGCAAGGATGCATAGACAAGTCATGACAGACAGTGGGGCAGGATGCCCATGGGCACAACCCCAATATAGGAAGTAGGGTGAATTTTGGCCTGACTCAAGGTTGGCGCAGACTGGGAGCCCTAAATAGAAATGTGCCCATGTATCCTCTGTCTCTGTGTCTGTCTGTCTCTGTCTCTGTCTCTCTCCTCCTTCTATGTTTTTCAAAAAGTACACAAGGTGGGAATCTTAAAGACATGCAGTAGACCTTAGAGGATTGTGAGTAATTCAGTGTCTGTCACCAAAATGTCACTTTTAGATTATAATTATGACCTTGGGACCAATTTAAGATACAGGACTTTAAAAGATCATTTTGCCCTGTGTTCCTCTAAACGTGAGTTAAAGAAAGAGTAAAAAGAAAAGGCCTCAAACTTGCTTTTACAGTAAAGAGGAAAGCCCCACTCAGCAATCTACAGCTCTCCTTCCTTCTTTGGACTCCCATTGCCATGTCTATAGCGTTAACTGACAAAACAATACTCAGAGTAGCTTCTAGAGTATTAAAGAAAATACCGTCATGATCTACATAAAAAAGAAGCAATAATTGATACTCCTCCAGAAAATTCTGACTAGTCTACAGTTGTAAACCTAAAACTAAAAAACATGATTACTATAGTTGAACGTGGTCAATACATCCAACCATGCACTTGGATTTAATGTAATTGTTCATTTGCTCTGTATGTTTTGTCCATCTACTTGTTAATCTATTTTTAGTAACTACCAGCAGCTGCTTCATTAAAATTTTTCTTGAGCTCCTATCAATTGCATTTTTTGTTTTTATTTTTCAGTTCATATCAATTTTTCAGTTTTAAGTTTTGCCCTCATAGACTTCTGACCCTGTTAGGCTTTTCCATTAAAAAATATTTCTACAGATAGTCTAGGATTATTATCAAAGTGACTTAAAACATTACAAAGTAAGAATTACAAGGCTCAAAGTTTATACAAAACTTGCAAATAACAACATTAAAATTTAGTAACATAAACATTATATGATTTAGGTTACTAGGTATACTTCTTTGTATTAATTTTCAGGTATCTTTTATCCTCAAAAGTTCTATTGTAATTGGCTTATACATAAGTAGATGCTTATAATATGAGCCAAATACTTTTTGTTCACATGACTCAGCAGTTAAGTTTCTTGAAATTGGCTGCTAAAAGGAATAGACTTATCTTTAAAGTTGATGACATGTTTTCATCAATGTTGTTAGCCAGTCAAGATAACCTCTATTTTAAAATTTGTTTTTATAAATTCAGTGTCTATTGTTTTCTGTGTACAGTAACCTAAGAATTTTTCCTTGGTTAAATGTAACATATACATAATTTAAGGATGTTAGCTATGCTCTCGTTTGGTTCTCATGCATAATCTGTAGTAATTGTAAAATGAGTAAATACATGAATATGAGTGAGATTAATGATCATAGACATTCATAACAATTTCTGAATAATCAGTTGCGATTATAAATTCAAGTATTCTTGGATTTTTTAAGGCTTATAAAAAGATAATATAGTTGGCTTTTTAAATGTTTTAATAAATTATTAATTTCTATAAAGGTTGAAGATTACTTTCTTAAGTTACGGAGTTAATATTCTAATACATAATTCCATATGGAAGTAAAAAAAGTCCCCTAAGTGGGGACCCTTGCTCCTGAGGACCTGCCAGACAGCACTCTCCTCTGCGGCTAAAGAGCCGCTGCCTGGACCAGTGTCCTTGTTTTCTCTGCTGATGGGTGGCCTCTGCGGTTTCCCCGCCATTTTCCTGTGTCCTAACTCAAAATATATTATTAAACATTATTATAGGTAGAATAATTTGGTCATAATTAGAAAGTTAAAAAATTTTCTCTATCTAGGGTAATAATGTTTTCTTAAGATATTAGCATGCTCTTGGTTAAACTTACAAAAACCAGATTAAGAAGGTTTTGTATTTTACTAAGATTTTGTGTTTTCCATTCTTAGACTTTTAGTTACTTAAGAAAATGAAGTTTAAGAGTTGAAGATTATGTAAATGTTGACTTTAAAATGTTTTAAATAATCAGTTTATAACTTGTTACATGAACAGCTATTGTCTTAGGTTGTAACACACCTTATACATCTGGGACTGGAAGTGCATATACATTTGAAGACAAAATATGCTGTCAATCTGAGGTTTAAAATTAAGTTTGTAGAGTTAAGACTACATAAGTATAACACATGCAAAGTAACCAATAGGTGCTGCTATTTCTTATACAACATACATTGCATTGGGAATTTAAACATATAAAATAGTTGAAATTTTGACATTTACTTAGGTTTGATCCTGCCACTTAAAAAAACTTAACCTACATCTATTGACTTTGATTAAATAGACATTTTATTATCATATAAATGAGATATACATTCATATCGTGTAATAAGTCTACTTGTGGTCAGTAATACTAAGAGATCAGCAGGTATACTTTAATTCTTGTTAGTGGAACTACTCTAGTTAAACTTGTTAAAATAATCTACATTTTGCCTTAAGAGTAAAAGTTAACATCCAGACATGGTGGCACACACCTATATTCTTAGTACTCAGGAGGCTGAGGCAGGAAAATTACCATAAGTTTGAGGCCAGCCTTGGGTACACAGTGAGTTCAAGACCAGCCTGAACTACACAGCAAAACTCTGTCTCAGAAAAAGAGTAAAAATTAAAGCAATAGATAGATAGATAGATTTATATATTTCCATATTATATGTTATACATAATTATATATATGTTAATAGTTCTATATAGCTGTGATACAAGTCATTGTTAACCTCTTGATATGTTAAATACATTTATGGTCCCCAAATGTAGAAGTATTTTAAGATATAAACTTAAGATAACAACTCACTGTACTTGTATCTTCAAAAAGATTGTTCATAATGATAGACCTTTAGACTTACGATGATCTAATAGCTGTCTTATGGTAGTTAGATGTGACTAAACGTCATGCCATCCAGATTGTGTCACTCTGATGAATAAAGATTGGGGATTAGTAACATAAAGTACATCTATAAATGAGTGTAATCTACTTACATACTTTATTAAAAATGTAGCAAAATTAGAGGGCAGCTTATTTATGTATTTTATAATTGCATAAAGTAAAAGATTAATAAACTATTTTGTACTAAAATGGGAATTTTAATGTACTTTAGAAATAATAACAAGAATCTAATGATCCTACCGTAATGTCATCATAATTGTTGGGCTAAACTGCCATGTTTGGTCTTGATTTTAAATTTTCTTGTGAGACTTTATAACTGCTACCTGTTAACATTCTACAGACATGTGATTTCTAAAAGACAAGCTAAGCAATATGTTAAGATGGTAGGTTACTGTGTACAGGACAGATAGAATATGACACTAATTCCTAATACTCCTACGGTTTAGGATTAATAGTTCTCTGGCCATACATTACATTTCAAAATGCCTGATGATCAGATAGGATTATGAGTTAAAACCTACTGCCTCTACTTAATTACTAGTGTGACTGAACTTATGGGTGTTTAACAACTGAGGATTGGAGAACAAAGCTGAGGAAGTTAATTGAGCTAAGAGGAAAGCTAATATTTTGGCCCTCTCCATTCAAGGTCAGCCAAAACCCAGGGCATGATGAGACCCTTCGAAAAAAATCCTAACACTCTTGTGAGTCTCCCAACCTCCCAAGCAGGGAGATTGTTGGACCCCAGAGGACAAGAGACGACCAGTGTGGATTGTGCTAAAAGGAGGGTCACAAAGAAGATGACACAATTGGTGGGGCAAAAGATTAAAGGAAATAAGAGGCTCCTCACATTTCTCTCTTATCTATATTTATATTTATGTCTATATATCTATATTTAGAGGGAAATTAATTTTGCTTAACACAGGCTTTACTTTGACTTGGTCTTACATATCTAGCAGGAAACTAAAACCAAAATTGTTTATTAAATTAATAGGTATATAAAACAAAAAGTCAGGTTATACAAAAAAAGGGGCTCCAACACTGCACCAGCCCCTCCTGGTAGTCTTCAACAACACCCATAACATTCTGGCCTATAGCCTAAAAAAATCATGATTTCTAGTCTCACTAGCCCTTCCAAATATGTACCCTTTGGCTTCTTAGTATATACCTATTATATTATTTTAAGATATTTTCAAGTATCTCTCAGGTAAGGATTTATCATTTTAGGTAGGTGTGCCTATACAATAAAATTGGCAATACCTTTATTGTATAAACAGATCTCTGTTATCTTCTGGATGCTTTACATATTTATATAATCTACAGTCAGTCACTATAAAGGTCTTTGTGCCTACAGAATTGTGGCCAGATACAAGTTCCAAGTTCCAAGCTCAACAGTAAAAAAAATTTTTTAACTGACAGTGGTTATAAGACATAGATAACTTTAGTTAGTTCACTTGTTTAGTTCACTTGATATTGTTAAAATTAAAGTATGAGGACATTCAGTTTCATTTTATTAAAGGGTCAAAAATCTGTATGCTTTTAAATTTCACATGTTACATTTGAGTCTCCTTTAGATCAGAGTGAGACTTTGATCCCTCATTAGGCCAGATCAACACTTTCCCCCAGCTGATGCAGTTATGACAAGCCACACCTATGATCCTTTTGCATCCTTTAAGAATAAGGGTAAAATCTGGGGTGCTGGAATGAGGTAAGGTAGAAAAAAATGAAGAAAGGCGGAAAGTAGACAAGGAAAATCATAATTTTAAAAACGAAGGTTACAGCTTCAGGACACAAGCAAGATTTAACATTTTTTCTTTCTTTTTTCCCAGAACACAGTAAGCCAGGACAATTCTCTTACCTTGCAAATGGGCTCAGCCATACCCTTTCTACTTGGAATGGTCCTCTTTCACCTGCACACCAGGCTTTCCTCTATGAATGGCCACCTTTCTGTGGGTGAACCATCCTCTCCCTCTCCTCTGTGCATGTGCTTTTCCCAGCCACCACCTTCTGCAGTCACGTCTTGACTCTTTTGGGCAGCAGCTTCTTTTTCTGTCTCTGGTCCCATTAGAGCCCTTTACCCTTAATCCTCACACTTCCTTTTAGCATCTTCTCTGAGTCCCGACTGCTTGTATGTCTTCACTTACTGTCCTTACCTGCACGTGGGCTAATTCCCCCTTGAGCCAATTCTGCTGCTTAAAGTACAGACATTTATTTTTTACTTTTGTTCTCCTCTCTTCAGATTTTGGCTGCCTTTAGTCTTATAGCATTTATTCAACACATTTTAAATTGATGGATTTGCAAATATAAAATATGAACTTTAAAATTTGCTATTTTGAAAAAAATTTGGACATGTCCTCACACAGTCTTGACCCTCTTATGGCCTCACCTGGGCCCCTCTGTACAGCATTTCCTACATGACCTTATTAAACTTAAGAGTGATTCTTCATATGGTAAAACAGCTAAGCTGCCAGAGTTGTTTGGAGCTGAGAATTAGAGGAACAAGAGGAAAAACAAGAGAAGAAAAGATGTAAAACTGAGGGGAACAAAGGGAAGTCAGGGAAGAATGCTAAAACACTCTGAGCAGTACCAATGTCAGATTCCAATGCAAGGCCTGAAATAGAAGACATTATTATTATACTGTCCAATCTTTTACAAATGTAATATAACACATATAGGAAAAGACACATTAAACATAAAAGTTTATTCTACTTATGAATACATATTTGCCTAACATCAACCCAGGTATTTAGCAATCCCAGGGGCCTTAGAGAACCTGTTGCTCTGGTTCAAGACCTAGTTCTGTAGCGATAACCCCTATTGCAACTATATTTGGAGTCAGGGGGTAATTAAGGTCACATAGTATTATAAGGATGGAGCATCAGTCGTCCTTATGAAAGAGTTATCAGAGAGCTTACAATTATTGTCTCTTCTATGTGATGACAGGGCAAGGAGGCAGCATCTACCAGCCAGGAAGAGGATCCTCAACAGAGGTCACTGGGGCAGCGTTTAGTTTTTATTCTAATACCTCCAGAATGATGAGAAAATGAACTCCTGTGGGTTGAGGATCCAGCCTCGGTCATTCTGTTATGGCAGCGGGCGGTGACCAACACACGGGCTGATGTGTTAGTGTCCCCAGCTTTGTTAGCTGCTGGTGCTTGCCAAGCCTGCCGAGACTCAGCTTATTTAACTCCTCAGTATCTGGTTATCTCTTTGTTGCTTCTAAAAAGAATCTATTATTATTATAAATACTTTGTACTCTTTTTTGGCTTATTCTCAATAGTAGTATGAGCCAATTATTTAGATTATAAATACCAGGAAGAAACTTGTCTTTGCATTTTGCAGATGCAGAAATTGAAGGTCAGAGAATTGCCCATCCAGGAGAGCCAGTAGAGTCTAGACTTTTTTGTCTTCTTTTAAAAAAGTTCCGCTTTGTTACGGTGAATTTGGTGAAACTTGACTGGAGAGTTATTGTGTCCAGTAAAAGTGGCAGGGCCCCGTGTTTTACCGGCCTGTTCAGCTCCTTGCCTCTCCTTTACGCTTAGCCTTGGTGCGCCACCATATTCCCTGCTCTAGCGACATTAGTTAGCAAAGGGATAAAAGAGAGAAAATTAATGAAGGCTGCTGCTGTTGCTGCCTTCATACATTGTGCACCCAAGAAAGCTGGAGATTTAAACTCATGTACCCAGGTGGTAAAATTACGGAACTTCCCTCCAAAGGGCCACTTGCCCAGTGTGGCCTTATTAATCCTCACAACACGATATCGATGCCTCCATTTTATAATGGCTGCATTTGATCAGTAGGAAATGAACAACTTGGCTAGAATCGTTGTTTCAGCAATCCTGCTTTTTGGGTTCCCTAACTTCTGTGTACATGTCTGGGCTGCCTCTTTATACTGAAAACTTTGCAATTTAGGTAGTATATGCGTTTGCTAGGACCCCACCACAAAATATCACACTCTGGGTGACTTTATTTTATTTCATTTATTTATTTATTTATTTTTTGCGGTACTGGGGATCGAACTCAGGACCCTGCACTTGCTAGGCAGGTGCTTATTCCACTGAGCTATATCCCCAGCCCTCTGGGTGACTTTATACAACAGAAACTTTTTTTTTTTTTTTAATAGTTTTTGAGGCTACAAGTCTAAGATGGAGGCACTAGTAGTTTAATTTCTTGGGAGGCTTCTCTGTCTTACAGATGAGCACTTTTCTACTGTATCTTTACATGATTGTCCTGCTACATGTGTGGCCTGTATCCTCATCCTCTCTTTGTATAAGGACAGGTCAGGGCTCACTAGAATGACTTATTTTAACTTGGTTATTCTTTTCATGGCCAAATGCCACAATGATGGGAGCTAAGGCTTCCATATATGAATTTTAGGGGGACATAATTTGGCCATGGTATTTAATAGGCCATTCAAAAGTAAGGCTTTATGTGAATCTTCTTTAAGCATACGCAAGAAAGTAAACAGAAGGGGTTAAAGGGATGTTTTAAAAAGGTGGTGTTAGGATGGTTGTTAACAGGTTGGGATAAACAATTCTCACAGCCCAATACAAAGTGAAATATCAAAATAGGGCAACAAACTCAATAAAAGCAGCCCAATGTTGTACCATTTGATAAATATGATTGTGGTAATTGTGATAGGAATCTTCTCTTTCATTTATGTCGAGAGTTATCCCAATTGTGCACTGTTAACATTTTAGTAGTGAGTGGCTGAGTTGTAAACTATGTTATATGCTTGTGAATGTTTATGCTTTAAAATTAAAGTAGACACATTATTAAGAGTTTCTCCAGCTCTGCTGAGAAGAAAAGGCTGCTGCGCAGGCAGGCTGATGGAATCTACCCAATGGCAGATAGTTTTTCATACTTCTAAAAACAGTCAATCAAATATTTTCCCCAAAGCATAATAAAATCAAATGCCCTCTTTAAATCTTACTTATGTGCTTGGTATCTGTGCGTCTTTATCCCCAAGGTTCCTGAATTTTTGAAGGAAAGCTCACGTGTACAAAGCTCGTGGCAGCAGGAAGTTCTCATTGCCTTCATCGGCCTTGTTCAGAGCGGCAGAGTGAATACTTTGTTAAGAACAGTGGGCAATGTGGTAACTTCATCATGCAGCAGGAAAAATGACTACTGGAGGAGGGAAATGCAAATCTAAAAGTCTGGTAATTAAATACAAGGGAAAAAGTGAGATAGCATGAAACATAATAACTGAACATTTCTACAACCAGAGTCTAAGAAAGTCATGTGTTTTCCAGTACTGATGGGTGTGATGAACTGTGCCAGTGCAAGGCCTCATGGTGAGATGGAGGAGTACATTTGAAATTGCAGTGATTCATGACTGCATTCTTATTTTGCCAAGCAATTTTCTCTTTTGTTTCTATTGTCAAAGTGGAGACATTTCACTTTGTTAGAGAGGTTTGCGTTGCTACAGGACATTTTAGGGTGCAGATAAATAACTTGCTGATGATTGCTGAAGGAGACACACATGGGCAGAGATGGCCTTGTGCCCAGATAAGGCTGTGGGAGTGAGCTGGAGTTACTGCGCTTTTGAACGTAGATGGGGGGGAGCAGGTGCTCACTCACACACAGGAGCAGGGACGGTGGCTGCTGAGACCACTTGGAGCTACGGAGGACCCAAACCGTTTGCTACTAAGTCCAAGCCAATGGAGTGATGCTTTACATTCCACTGCCAGGTACCAATGCTTCAGAGAAAGCTAAGACCATTAATGGTCTTCCCCTTACGTAGTGTAATATTTCAGCTGGCGTTATAGCAATCAATGATGGTTTTATTAAAGAGGAGTATTGTTAATTTCAACATAAAGCAGTGTAGCACAAGAAGTGCCTGAGATAGTCAGAAACATGTTGATATTAATATAACTTTGTGTTCAAAGAACATCACGAAGAGCACAAGGTTAGAGAAGAGAGGATGTGTGGGGGGCACAGCTGGGCTTCGCTGAGGTCTCCGCTGCTCACTAGCTCTGCGGCTGTGCGTGACTTTCTCACCCATCCTTTCTGAGGCTCAGTTTTCTAGCTGCACGATGAGGGTGATACAGTATCCCCCCCATTATGAGCACTCTGATGTTATGTGAGTCATTTAATGTTGTAGAAAAAGGGAGGGTAGATAAAAATCTGAATTTTAAAAAGAAGATCTCTGGTTTCTATCTTTTTGGAAATAATCTTCCAGAACATTTAAAATAAGATTCATATGTAACACATAAATAAGATTCATTTATATGAATCTTGACTGAGGCATATTTCAGAAGCCTACCTGTAATCATAACCCAAAGTCTGGATTATGCCCCCAGTTTGTCTCAGCCAGAAGCCTCTGCTGAGATCTAGGAATCCCTAAAGGAGACTCGTCTCTGGGCAGGGAGGTGCTATGTGGTAAGGGGGTCTTTAGCTCCTGAAGTGGCTCCCTGCAAGCCCTCGCAAGGAGATGGGTCTCAGGGCCTGTGTGCTGTCAGGGAGAGAAGTTGAAGCAATAGGATACACAGGGCTATTTATAGGGAATTTCAACACTGCTCAGAGAAATTTAACCAATTGCTCATTTTCTGATAAGGAAACGATGGGATATATTCTAGGGTAGAATTCAAAAATCCGTACAAAAACTTTAAAAGAATTTGGTATTTAAAGAGAACAGAATGTGAAACTACTTCGCCCAGCAGTAAGGTCAGGTAAGGAAGTGGCAGAGAAAAAGGGTTAGCTCTGCACTGTTGGCACTGGAAGCCACACCTCCCACCATGAAGGATTGTCCTCAGCTTTGCTGAGCTTGGAGGAGCCGTGTACTAAAGAACTAAGTCATCTTTGGTTATTTTATTTTTCTAATGAAAGTGTCATAATTTTACCTCCAACTGTGCTTTGAAAACCTTTACTGTTTTTGCTGAATTGTTAATTACTGGTCTTTCTCATCCTTAATTTAGTGGTCATAATATTGTTATGTTTTCTGTTTTCTCATCCTTGTCCTTTTCTTCCTTTTAAATAATCAGGACAACATTATCCTGGTTTTTGAGAAATATATAGTTGACTGGTTATGGCTATTTTAGGCAGTTTTTGTCTGCTGTACAGCTCATGAATTTTAGATAAATTTTAGTTAAAGATGAAAAATTTTCCAGCCTTCAAGCTTCATAATTTTAATTAGATGCTACAATGATTTTCTTAAATGTAATATTTTTCTGGGGTGCCGAAGAAAGCAAAAACCAGCAAGTCTATCTCTTTGACTTTGCAGTTTAGATTATATTTTAACAGCATGTTTTCTTCTACTTAAATAATGACCCAGTGAAGTTAGTTTTAAACAACTTAGTCGTGATTTCTGTATCCTTTTTCTTAAGGGGCTGATGTTAATGGCTGTGTATAAATTATGTAAAGGAAATGTTAGTAAACTCTATCCTGTGGGTACAATTTGGTGTGTGGCTTGTTTGTTCAGCTCAAGAGTTAAACGTGGCTTTCACAGTTTAAAATGTTGTAAGAAAGGCAGACAAAAATTTGCTACAGAGACTGTATGCACCCTCTAATATGAAATATTTACTGTTTGGATGTTTACAGGAAAAAGATTGCCAGCCCCTGGTCTGAAGGGTTAGACAATGTATTGGCTCATAATTCTCATTAGCGGCCTCCCTCCTTTCGGCCTCGATGAGCTTTCCAGAACTCGAGGTGGTTTGATTGTCTAGTCCCTTCACAAAATATGGTTTGGTTTAACAAGCAAACAAACATGATAAATCATTAGACACTGAAAACAATCCCTGTGGCTTTTCCTGGTTGTTTCATGGCTTATTATAGCAGCATTTCTCCCATCTCTAACCTTCGTGCCAACTGGAATTCACCTATGCTCCTCATAAATAGAATCTTGCTCTCCCAAGCTGTGATCAAACTAAAACGTCATTCAAGTGTAAGCCCCATTAACGGATGGTAAAGAAAAACAAGAAGACTGAAATTTGGCATACTCGTTGCTCAGGATGGGGAAATCCTTTCACAGTAAGAAAGGAGACATAAAAGAAGCTTAGTAATGAACCAGTTGGAGAAAAAGTCTTTGGCTTTTAAAATGGAGATAGAGAAGGGCATAGTGTGCCGGAGACTTGTAATCTGCTGCTTGGCTGGCTTTTTCCTTATATGGAAATGGACGTGTGAGAAACACTATTTTCTTCCTACAGGAAAACAGAAAACTGATTTTCAATTCTCCTCCATCTCTCTTTCTCCTTCTCAGGATCAGTGGTGATTTGCCCCTTACAGTCAACAACATGGGCTCCCGCTGACACTCTGGCACCACGAGGTGACCTTTGTTCGTAGTACTGCGTGCTGGAAAATTCTTCCCATTAACTGAAGAAAGGAAAATAGTCCTGCCCAGAGCTTAGACAATGACTAACTAAAGAGAATATGAGCTTGAATACAGCCATTTAAAAACGCAAAAGTAGATCATTAATGTTTTCATCTCTCATCAGACCTCCCCAGATCTGTGAGGTTTCTTTTTTCTTTTTCTTTTCCTCTTGGGGTTACCTGATAATGTCCTCTTTGTTTTCAAAAATTTAAAAACAATTATATATATATATATATATATATATATATATATGCTATTAAATTAGTAGGTCTTAGTCATAAATTGATTACATTTCAGCTCATTTCATTTGCAATGCAACTGCCCAGCTGTTTTATCTGATATCACGTTTGGACAGGTTGCTTTAAAAAAATCCCTTGGGACTTCGTGGGAATGTACAGCCCACCACAAAACCATTCCTGGGATATTTACTCTTGCCCAGCTCTGGAGGATTCTTGGTTGTCACATGGCCTTGGGGAAATGCACGGCCTTGTTTTTCACTCAGGGGTCACTTCCCAAGGTGCTGACCATGGCTCTACAGCTGACCTTCAGATGGGCAGTGACACCCACTTCCTGGCTGCCACCTAACAATATCTTTGATCCTTCTTTTAAGAAAGCAAATCTCAGGGAATGGGTACCAGTCAAAGGAAGTCAAGAAGAAAGGAGGACATTGGAACAAAATAAAAACAAAGTGATTTAGATAAATTTAAAGCTGCCTATTCTGACCTGTCCCTCTCAACCACCTGGTGAACTTTTCAGTGTGGAAGGATATTGTCACAAAATGTGTGACTAGCAGATCAGCTGTTCAGTTTGGATCTAGTTAAAATATGTGTAATTATCTTCCAAGTATTATCCACAGAATGAAGCAAGAAAATTCAAGAGGAAAAGAAATCAATTGAAGAATAATTTTAATTTATTTCAAATGATTTTAAGATAACACATTCGAATGGCCTTACCACTACTATTTTAATAACAAACAAAATGTAGTGACTGGTACCTACAGTCTGCTATAGTTTGTGTCCTCTGTAAGGCTTGTGTTAGAAATTTAATTCCAAGTGCAACACACTGGTGATGGAAGGTGGGATCTCATGGGAGGTATCTAGGACATGAGCAGCCCACCCTCATGAGCATGGCAGCTTCAAATGTCAGAAGGACGGAGGCGGGGAGTTTGGCCTCTGGCCCCAGGGGCTCTGTTCTCTGTCTGGTCTTCCCACAGACGTAAGACCTCGTTCTTCTGCGTTCTTCTCTGGAATGACATCACACAAATGTCCTTGCCAGATGCTGGTCCTTCAGTCTCAGACTCTCCAGCTTCCCAAACTGTGAGAAATAAACTTATTTTCTTTATAAACTACTGGGTGTCAGTCATTGTGCTCTAGTACCGCAAAACCAACTGCGATACCATCTGTACAACACAAGACGGTTTGTTGTGATGACGAGAACGATCACAGGAATGCCAGTGCCCTGCCTGGAGCGTGAGAGGGACCAGCGCCAACCTCCCTTGCTTCCTTTTCCTGAATTCAGGAGTGATGCAGAAAGACACGCACCACAGAAGACAGGAAGCTGCTGGGAACCTGGCACTCAGTCTGTCAGTAAGGTGGTGTACTAACCCTTGAGAGACTCTGGTTGTCCGGGCCAGCTGCAGGGTTCCTTCGTGGAGACTCACCTGGGCTACACTTAGAGCAGGAGCAGAGCAGGTGGGCAGATTCCGAGGAACATGCATGCGCAGTCCATGCCTTCAAGCCCACCCCCAGAACACCCACTCCAAGGCATGTGCCTGGGGCCAGGGAAACCAAATGCAGGAGGGTTGTGCTGATGCAGGGTCACATGCGTCTTCATTTAACATTGTATAATTTTGTTCAACATCGTATTTTGTCTTGATTTTGACTTTGAAAATTGCACTGCAATGGGTAGAGTTACTGATTATTTTGGTGCCTACCCTAATTCTGCATTCAAGATGAGCAGCTCAGTCACCTCACCCAGTCCCTGTCCTGCCAGAAGCTCAGAGCCTGTGGTAACGGAGCCCATCCCATAAAGGGATGTTTAGTGATGTAGCAAATCAGACCGCATTTCAGATGCGCTTGGATATTCAGGTAGCTTGAGAAGCCTTTTTTTCCTTTGTTTGAGTCATTATGTTGGATTTCTCTTGTTAAAAGGGAAAAACCAAAAACTGCAGAAGCATCAGAAACGGCAAACAGCGAAGCTCAAGCATGCTACCAAATAAGGCTGGTTTTTTTTTTTTTTTTACAGTCTTCAGAATCAAATTGCTATTGCAACAAATACTTTGTATGTTTTAATCTTCCTTAATTAAGATTCACAAACGTCAGGATGTACAGATATATTATGAAAAGTGTAAATGCTGAGTTGGACTCGTGGACTTTAGTGCACGAATGTATTCAGCTAGGTCTTGGGCTGTGTCCGTCAGGACAGCCTATTCTCTGACATGCGAGTGCCTGCCTTTGGAATTCACAACACATTCCAGGAGAGCCTGGTCCTAACTGGCTTGTTGTTTACTCTGAAAAGAGCTATTTGCACCTCATTTTTCTTCTCTTCAGTTTGTTTACATTGAAGCAAACATTCTCACACAGGAAGAGACTAGACACTCTCTCAAAGCAGGGAGCTCTCTCCTTGCAGGGTCAGGAACTTAATGTCTGCGGAGTTAATTATCCGGAGATTGTAAACCAGTCTTTCGGGCTCCATGTCTGTATCTCTGACCTTTGCCAAGGGCAGACTGCCTCCACAGATGCGGACAAGATACGCAAATGCTGCAGTCTAACTTTAACAGTGTTGTTAACTTGTTTTCTGCTGGTGTCAGATACTCATTCTGAATCCTTTTGGTGGCTTTGAGAAAGCTCAATTCCAAAAGAAGGATAATCCAATATCTAAATCCTGACCCGATTAACTGTGGCATCTTAAATTTTCATACTACATTTACCAGTGAGGGACAATCTTTCATACTTGGAGGAGATCTAAGCAAATCACTAGGTCAAATTTATGAATTGTGTAGTTATGTAAGTTTGGCAATTTAAGAACAGTATTTCTGGGGAATAGTTTGTTTAACTCTGAGCCACATCCAATAACATGGCCACCGGACTAGGTTCAACCAATCACAGAAGTTTAAAACTGTGTTAGTTACTTTTCTCTCATTGCTGAGACAAAATACCCAACATCCAAAGTTAAAGAACAGAAGGTCTATTTAGCTCACAGTTTGTAGAGGTTCCAGTCTATGATTGACTGGCTCTAAGGCAGGGTGGCTTCACAGAGAACAGTTCATGGCAGGCACAAGGGAAGCAGGCAAAGGGGAAGACGAGTCTCTTGCTGTCTCCACTGTATCCAGGGTACTGGGATTAGGGCAGTGCCAAACCAGCCAGTGCACTGATTTAGTAATCACGTACCCTTAATCCCAGCACCCTTAATCTTAGAACTGAACCATGAATCAATTGCAAACTCTAGATTCAGCTACCTTTGAAAAAGCCCGATGTAAAAGTGCATGGTGCTTTGTTGGTGGCATCTAGACACAAACCATGACAACAATGCAAAAGAATTATTCTGAGTTTAGTTCTAGATAACTTTCACACACTGGATTCCTAGACTTCAGTTTAGACCTATGTGTCCCTCCAAAGACCCGTGTGTTCACAGGTGGGCCTGTGGGAAGGTGTTTGGATCAGTGGACCCTGGGCTCAACAGCAGATTAATATATTGGTGAGTCCATAAGAAATAGGCCTGGTTGGAGGATGTGGGTCAAGCCGGAGAGGACCCAGAAGGGACATTGTTATCCCTGGCCTCCTCCTCTCTCTGGGGCTGTTGCTCACTGTCTGCTCCTGGAAGGTGAGCAGCTCTCCCTGGCCGTGCCTTTCTGCTATGATGATTCCCTGTTGGAGGCAGCCAGCCATCTTCTCAAGTCTGGAATTGTGAGCCCAAACAAACCCTTTCTCTTTGAAGTCTTGGTGTGACACAAAGCTGCTCATTACATTGGTGCTGTGGAATGTGGTGGTCACTGCAGCCTGTGGCTACTAAGCACTTGAAACGTGGCTCAGCTAAACTGAGATGCACTGCAAGCATAAAATGCGTGGAGGACTTTAAGAACTTAGTTGAAGCAATATTTTAGATACAATTGGTTGTATTATATGTTTTATTAAATTTATTTTATCTTTCTTTTTACTTTGTTAAATAATACTACTAGAAGGTTAAAAACTAAGATTCTATATCCCCTACAGCACTGGTCTGGACTCTTGGGACACAAACACTATGGAGAGACTGATATATTTTCTTCATTTATAGTGCCTTTGACATATTTCAGAAGCAGCATTAATTTACACAGCCCCTTGTGAGGAGAATAGGAAATGTCCCCTGCTAGCATCTCAAGGAAAACAACATCAAAGGATGTGGTCATCTTGACTATGATTCATAAGTTGGAGAAAGAGCTGGGCGCATGCTTCAGAAGGCAAAACACTCAGGGTCAGCTGTTTCCCTCGTTACTAATTCTTCCTTAGGGTTAGTTTGAAAATGGAAAAATCTTGATGTAGGTGTAGGGAGTGGTTGTGGATGTGGGGATTTAGATGCAGGCGGCAATTTTCCTAGAAAACCTACTACAGAGGAGATTCTCAGCATAAGTTTGCTTAATTGAGATAAGAGCATATGAATTTAAATTAAAAGCCTCATGTTGCAAAATTATTGCCGGCTGAAGGAAGATTAGAAGAAAAGAACCCGATATAAGGGGTTTTGATTCTCTTACAAGTCCCACCACTGGTTAAAACACAGAGTTCTCTTTTTCCTGTATGACCTTAGTTACTACCTATTAGACCTAGATGTATGGATAAAACATTCTTCCTTTCTTCGTCCTTTGAGGATCAGGAACAAAACTCTGAACATATAGAAAGTTACCACATGTAAAGACTACCTACTTTTATTAGAATAATCTGTGAAATAGCCTAATCGAAAAGTTCTTGCCTAAAATGACTATAGGATATTCATCTTGAACGTGACCCCTAAAATACTTTTATGCTATAAACATATATGGTGCCCAGCAGAGTAGCTCCCTTATGTGCAGTGACATGGTCTACTCTGGCTTTGCTGTATCACTGATTTTGACAAAATGGCAAAATTAACAGTTTATGCAGTAACTGCTTAAAAGATATGATCCATCTATTGATCTGTGGGGACAAATGAGAACTTCTGTGTTGTTATTAGTTTGAAATCAAATTGGTGACCCATATGCTATCTAACTCCTGCTCTGGGACTATTAATAATGATTTAGTGTTGTAGTTCCAATCATAAGTGGCAGCTTATTTTCTCACCTTTAAGATCCCTAATCATATCTTCTTAAGTACCTCTGGACAGACTTGGTCTTCTTTAAAAGATGGGCCTATCTTTACACCATTACTAGAGACGTGGTGAATCACAAAATGCGATACAGCTCCCCGGTTTGACAATTTAATACTTTTCCTCATAGTGGATTTACTTAGAAAATGGACATCTTCAAATTCTTGGTAAAGAACATCTGAACAAGCACAAATACTTCTGCAACCCATAATTGCTAGTTTGGGTCATTTAAAAAAAGCATGGCTTTTTGTGGATTAGATTTCAAACTTTGATTCCCCTACCCCCACTGAATCCAGCACTCTCATAAATACAACATAAATTTTCATACACTATAATTATTGTGGTCAATTATGCTAAACCAAGCACATAGTTTTTCCTAAAACATTTTCATAAGCAAGGAAAAAGTTGCCTTCATGACTCATTTTTAGAGATGAAGTAACAAGTTTGGGTCCTCTGAGAGCTGGCTCACTGTGTTTTGCTTCTACATTTAAGATGTGTTGTTATATACTGAAAACAAACCAATTTAACTCTCTTACCTTGATTGGAACCAGATGAAAAAAAATAAGTGTTTCTGAGGATATCTTGATACTGAGTAGATTACTTGTTCATCAATTAACATGTGATTAGATACTTTCTGATGTAATGTTATTTGTTATTGTAAGCTTTATGGCACTAAAAAAACCAAAAATGCACTCAGTACAAGTGTACAACCAATTTAATGACTTTTTAAAGTAAATTTGCATAGCAGGGCAACAAGCCCCTCATTCCAGCTTTATTTATTTATTTATTTTTTGGCAGTACTGGGGATCAAACTCAGGACCCTGCACTTGCTAGGCAGGCGCTTATTCCACTGAGCTATATCCCCAGCCCCTCATTCCAGCTTTAGAACATTTCCAACACTCCCAAAGTTGCCTCGCATCCTCTTATAGTTAATCCTGCTACCCCACTTCTCAGCAACTATTAATCTGTGTTTTCTCTTTATAAATTTGCCTTTCCTGAAGGCATTTAATCATTTCATAATTATGCTTCTTGTGTCTGACTTCTTGGGGATTCAATTATGTTGCATTCTGTATCAGCAATGCTGCCCATTTTATTGCTAAATACTATTCTGTTTCATGGATTTCCACTTTTATTTAATTCATTTACCACTTGACGGGCATTTGGATTGTTTCCAGTTTGAGAATATTTTGCATAATGCTGCTTGCAACGTTTATCTTCATGTTATTGTGTGGACATATGGTTTAATTTCTCCTGCACAGATTTTCAGCAATTGAATTGCTATGTTGTGCTCTGTGTTTATGTTTAACGGTTTAAGAAGCTACCAAATGCTTATTGAAGTAGCTGGGGCACTTTACATTTCACAATCAGACACAAAGGTTCTCATTTCTTCATATTCTCACCGATACTTGGTATTGCTTGTCTTTTTGATTAGAACAATTTGAGTCCATAGCATGTAATTCTGTTTCATTTTCATTTTCTTAGTGACAAATGAGTATCTTTTCATCTTCTTAATTATTTGTGCATTTTCTTTAGTGACATGACTTATGATGTGTTGCTGTTCTCAATATTAAGATATTATTCTTCTTATTGAGTATTCTTCATATACTCTGGCTATATATTTTATTAAATATGACTTACACATTTTATTTTGGTTTTCAGAGTGCTTTTTCTTTTAAAAATAAAATAATTTTAATTTTGACAAATGTGAAAGTTTTAAATTTTGGTGAAGTCAAATTGGTTGGCTTTTTTCTTTTATGAATTATTTTAGCGACTAACAACTTTGGACTAATACAAGGCCACAAAACTTTCTCCTATGTTTTCTCTAGAAAGTTTCTAGTTTATTTGTTTATATGTAAATCCTTGCTCAGTTTGGAGGTAGTTTTTGCATACTGTGTGAAATGTTTTTAGTCTGCTTGAAGTAACATAATAAAATAAGATGGACTGAGTTATAAACAACTGAAAATCATTTCTCATATTTTCCAACACTAGCAAACCCAAGATGGTTGTTCCAGCAGATTCAGCGTCTTGTGAGAGCTTCTGAGCTAGCTGTCCTCCACTTGTAATTGTAATCTCACGTGAAGGGCAACGGAGTTTCTGAGATGTCTTTTGAAAGTGCAATAATTCCTTTTAAGAGCCCCCCCCTTACCATCCAATGATGTCCAAAAATCTTCACTCCCAAACCTACCACATTGGGGCTTAAGTTTCAGCATATATTTTGGGGAGATATAGCCAACAGCATGAAATGGCATTTTTCCCAAATAATATTTCTGCAATTATTGAGCTGATAACATGATTTTTTTCCTGTATTTTATCAATATGCTTTATTACATTAATTGAATTGATACTTTGACCAAATAAGATTCATCCCAGATTATAAGTTTAGTTCAATATTGGAAAATAATTATACCTTCTTGAATTTTACTTGCTTATATTTCATCAAGGGTGTTTTTGGTCTATGTTCATGAAAAATGTTGATACATAGTTTATTTTTTTCTTTGTGGTTGTTTCTGTCACTGTTGTCTAGGTTTTTATTTACTTGCTGGAGAATGGGATTTGTGTACTTTTCTCATCTAATGAAGTTTGGAGATTGAGTAGTTATGTCCCATCTGGAATGCAGCTTTATAGATGGGAAATTCATGAAATTCCATGAGGTAAAAAGTAAAGAATGAGAGTCCAAGCAAATATTGGTGGTAAAAAAGTTTACCAAGGTAAAAGAAGGGCCTTACTGAGGTGGGGTCACTTTTACTAACACTATGAAGGGGCCAAATGAAAGCAGAATTATTATTATTATTATTATTATTTTTTTATAGTAGGAAGACTTTTCCAAGGAGGGAAGCTCAGCAGAATTAAACACACATTGGGTAGTGTTAGTGGCCGCTTGCAGTCTATGCCACACTCTGCTTCCTATGGTGATAGGCAGCAGCAGTGGTTTAACAATGAGAAACAATGAGAATTTACTATTTGTTTCCCTTTTTGGCTCTTGGGGCATATTATTTTATCAGAAAACAACTCTCATTTATCCTTTTCCAGAGCTTTCAAAGTTGTGTCTGTAACTATAAACAATTTGTGCTGACTTAGTAGCTCCCTGGGTAAATATGAGACAGGCATTAGTACTTCTAGAGACATTTCTCTTCAAATAAATCCAGATATGTTTATAGGAAAACTATAAAGGCTGTTTTAGGTATATGTTTGTGATGGGCAGAAAAAAGCTTTCTTCTTTCTAAATAATTCCATGTCCTAATTTCTGGAAATCTGAGACTATGCTAGCTTACATGGAGAAGGGAAACAAAGTTGCTAACCTGTTGAGTAAAATAGAGACATTATCCTTGAATTTTAGGGGGACCCCATTTAACTCAAGGGCTCTTAAAAGTGGGACAGGGTGGCAGAAAAGTGTGTCAGAGGAAGGCACTGGGACCGGAACTAACTCGCTTCGTTGGCCCCTAAGATGGAAGACAGTTGAGCCAAGGAGCATAACCTTGAGAATCTGAATCTGAAGAGCTCAGAAAACGGGTTCTCCTCACAAACCTTTTTGACTGTGGCCCAGCAACAGTGTGTTGAACTTACACCAAAACTTATACCAAAAATTTTTTCTCTTAGTGGAGAAGAAATTTTTCCCTACTTCTGGCATTTCTACACTGTGGAGGGATCTTCCCTTAGAGCAACATTCCTGGCTTTTTTCATTTTCCTTACACATTACTTTCCCAAGGTTTAAAGATGGTCGCTCTGCTCAGTGAGTTTGGGGGAAGGAACTGGGCCCTCCCAGGGCAGCATCTTCTCTTTGGGGCCTGTCTGTCTGCAGGAAGCACACACTTTGCTTGATCCTCTGTGACTAAGTGGATAGATCTTCCCTTAATGATAATATCAGATAGTACCCAATCACATCTTCATATCTAGCTTTTAGAGGACTGAACTGCTGGATTATCTCCGAATGACTTGCAAACTCAGAGGAGATGTTTACTGGGCCTAAGGTATCTCATCTTCAATATATGAAAACAGGATCCACCAGCTTTCTTTCCGCTCTGGATCTCCCACTCAGTGTTTCATCCTATGGACATCTGGCCAGTTTTCTAATCCTAAAACCCGAACTGTGGTATTTATCCCTTCCTTTCTATGACCCCCAGCTTGTCTTTCATGTATTTCAAGTTCAGCTACAGTGCATAGCTTGTGCCCTGGATTACTGTGAATTATTTCTCAAAGGTGTTCTTTCTGATTCTCCGTGTGCGAGGCACACTACCTGCTTTTGCACAGTGATGTCTCTTCTGTGCTTCGGCTTGGCCCTTCCAGTGACATGGAATTATGGGGAACTGTAACCAAGGCCATGAGCTTCTTTCAGTGTCCTTCCAGTCCCATCATCACACTTTCACTGGGGCAATCTTTCTGTAGTGGGAAGCTGATATTGACAGCGTCCTGCATTATTCACAGATTTTCCACAGGCCCAAACCACAGCCCAAATGGCACACAAGCTCTCGCAGGCCTGGCCTTGGTTCCCTACTGTAGAACTTTAGCTCTTGACACAGTTCTGCCTCTCATCCCATGTCCCAGTCAACCTCAACCTCATCCCATGTCACTTCAGTTCCCTGTCCTCTCACTCAGACTGCTCTTTACCCTCCCCTTCTTTCCTGAGCTCTCTGGGTAACTCCTGCATGGCTGCCCTCCTCTGCAAAGCCTTCTCCACTCTACCCTCAAGGCTGCCTCTGGCTTCCTTCTCAAACGCTGTTTTCTTGTCTCAGTCACAGCACATTTCATATATTTTAAAATTTCCCATTATATTATCTATTTTTTCATCAGATAGTAAAGTATGCTTTTAGATAAAAGAATTCTCTTAGTTTTTTTTTTTTTTTTTGTATTTCTAGTGCTTAGCATAATATCTGGTACAGAATAAATGCCCAAGAAGTATTAATTCAGTATACACTGTATTTCAAAAAGCCATTAAGAGCCTGATGTCTAAAAAAACCAGTCTACTTGGTGCACTTTGGAAGATTAGAGATAAACATTTTTCTGCACTTACACATTGAGAGACTAGAGGATCATCAGGTAGATTCTGTCTTCAGCTTAAGCCGTTACTTCAGTTAATATTCTGTGTGATATTTTAGTTTGCTTTATTTTGTGCTGCTGATTGGACCAGGGCTCACTAGTTTGCACTCTGGAAGGACACTACTCAACTCTTGACATACATTTTCTTTAATGCTCAACATATCTCTGCGCAAAGAAGGTACCAAGTGTTATGTTCTGTAGAAAGAAGAGTAGAGCCTGGGTAAAGTGACTTGACTCTGGCCATGTGGCCATTTGTAGTGGGAACGTTGCCCAATTTAACATGAAAAGAAATCGTACTTTAAAGGTCCCATGTAGCAAACACTCAGTGAGCACTGCTAGATGCTAGGCAGTACCCTGAGCTGTGAGTATGGGGAGCCAAGAAGGGGCAGATTTTCCCTCCATCACTGAGCTTATAGCCCGTCCTCTGTCATCTTCTGTAGCAGAGCAGACGCTGTGCTAGGTTTTGACAATTCCACTCAGTTGAGACAGTAAAGAAAGGAATAGATAACATTTTTTAAGCCCTGTAGACATAGTAATGCTCGTTTTTCCTTCATTTTTTCTAAGTTGTATCTGGGAGGTGGGCACAAAGGATCATGTCCATGAGGCTTACGAGAGCACCCAGATCATAACTTGAACCTGAGTGTGTGGTGTATGGTAACAGACTGGCCATGACATTTATGGGACAGACTAGGGATGTTCATGTATATAATGGCATGTGTAGGGAATAAAGGGAGAGACATTGAAAAGAGGAGAAAAGGTGGTGGGGGAAATAGAAAATACAGAGAGGAAGCAAGGAATAAGGATGGTCACAGGCAAAAGCACTGTTTGATTGTTTTCTGTGTGCATCCTGAGGGCAGAGAGCTGCCTACACTGACTACTACTGTGTAACTTAGGACCTAGCAGAGTGCCTGACACCAGTGCTCAGTGTTCACTAAGTGTATTGCAAACATTACTGTGGAAGAGGTCTGTTCCCTAACTCAGACGTATCTGTGACGTGCTCTGATTTCCTTGCAGTGGTGGGAAGTCATGGTCCTTCCCGATGAGGTTGCAGAACCTAAATCAGGAAAGAATCAAATTATTGAAGAAAAATAATAATTCTGTGATGGATGAACAAGGAGCTACAGATACATTGGATATCTCAGGACTTGCGGCAAGCTTCATGGAAAATGTGGCCTTTGGGCAGGAAAGGTTATCTGTGGCATGGTCTGAAGAGACTCGGGGCAACCCAGGAAGTAAGGAGACTGTCATGGGAGCAGGAACACTTGGACAGAGGGGGTGGGGACGTGTGCAGAGACTGCAGGCCAGGCTCGACCTTTGTACCCAAACGAGGGGCCCCTGAGACACATGAGTGATCTCTATCGCCCCTGCTCTACCATTAGAGTTATCTTCCCTTTAGTTTAACTTAAAATGATTTTAACATATACATAAAAGTACAAACATTATACTTATTAATGGGTACCTTGATAGTTTGAAGCATACACACATATAATGGCTAAGTCAGGTTAAACATTTATCTCCCCAAACATTTATCTTTTTTTTATGGTGAAACTTTCCAACGTGTTGGTAGACTGCACACTCAGTGTCCATGGTCGCCGTGTGCAGTTGCACGCCAGAATCTGTTCTTTTCTCCCTATAACTCAGGACTGTCAATCAACATCTCCCACATTTACTCCCCACCGTAACCATCACTATACTTTTAATTTCTGTGAAATCAATCTTGCAGATTCCACATGTGAGTGAGTCTGTGATACTATGTTTCTCTGCCTGGCTTATTTAACCTAATGATGTCCTATTGCATCTTGTGACAAATGGCAGTGTTTCATTTTCTTTTATGGCTGGGTAATACTGCATGGTGTACATGTACTACATTTTCATTTTCCATTCATCATTGAGGGACTCTTCGGTTGTTTACATTTTCTAGTTATTCTGAGTTGTGCTGCAATGAACATACTGCATGTGCCTCTTCAACCTTCATTTCATTTCCTTTGGATATATACCCAGTAGTGGGGCTCCTGAATCACAGGGCAGTTTTAATTTATTTTTTGAAAAACCTCCACACAGTTTTCTGTAATGACTGTAATAACTTACGTTACTACCAGGAGTGTAGAAGAGTTTCCTCCTCATTGATCTCAGCATTTGGTCTTTAGTCTTTTTGAAATAAACATTGCTGTTGAGATGAGGTAGTAGTCTTATTGTGATTTTGATTTGTATTTCCCTGATTGTTAGGGATGTTGAGCATTTTTCTTTTTATTTATTGGCAATTTCAGTGTCTTCTTTTCAGGAGTGTCTATTTAGGTATATTGTTCTTTAATCAGGTTGTTTGGAGACTTTTGGTACTGAATTTTTTGGTTCCTTATATATTGTGGATATTAAGCCCTCATCATACATAGTTTATAAATATGTTCTCCTGTTATGTAGGTTGTCTCTTCACCCTGATGATTGTTTCCTTTTTTCTGAACAGGAGTTTTCAGTATGTTGTGATCCCATTTATCTATTTTGCTTTTATTTTCCTGTGTTTTTGGAGTTTTATATATTTTAAAAAATCTTTTCTCATTTCAAAGTCCTCATGTATTTTTACTATGGCTTTTTCTTGTAGTTTCATGTTTTACATTTAAATCTTTAATCTACTTTAAACTGATTTTTGTAGCTTGTGAGATGTAGAGGTGTAGTTTCTTTCTTCTGAGTGTGAGATATACAATTTTCTCAGGATTCTTATGGAAAAGACTGTATTTTCCTCTTTTTGTACGTTTGCAGTAATAATAATTACATTCACAGCAGAATTGGTACACTCACCTGACACATTTCAATTCCCTTTCTATGTTTCCTTCCTTTACTACCTTTTACTTTCCTAGTATTAGATTTATTTATCTTATAAGACCTTATAAAGTTAACTATCATATATACAGATTGAAAATCAGATGAATAGATCAAAGAACATATAAAAGAGGAAAGATAATTGTATTAAGTGAAGGTACACTTTTAGACACATTGTGCTAGCTTACAATAACTTTTTCCTTTCTGTTTTCCTATTATGTGTCTTTTATTTTTTACATGCATATATGGAGTTTTTCTTATAAGAGAAATTAATGCAATATTTAAGTTTGTGTGTCTGAGTTACTTCACTTAATATTATGACTTCAAGATGTATCAATTTTCCTACAAATGACTCATTTATCCTTCTTTATGGCACAGTGCTGTTTCATTGTGCATAAATACTACATTTTTTATGTATTCATCTGTTGATTCACATATAAAGCTGATTCCAAGATTTAGCAACTATGACGTATGCTGTTACAAATATGTGTATATACATCACTGTGATATGATGTCTTTAACTCTTTTGGGAAGAAACTTAGAAGGGGAATAACTGGGTCAAATGGAATTTCTACTTTTAATTTTTTGAGGACTCTCTGTACTTATTTCCATACTAGTTGTATAAGTTTACAGTCGAATCAACAATACAGAAGAGTTTCTTACTCCTTACAGCCTGGCCAACATTTGTTATCTGTTGAATTCTTGATGGTAGCCATTCTTTCTGGAGTGAGATGGAGTCCAGTGTTGTTTTAATATTCATTCCTTGAATAGCCAGTGATGTTAAACACTTTTTAATATATTTATTTATTGGCCACTTGATAAATAAAATTGGACGTCAGAGAAGTGCCTATTCATTTCAGAGGCCCATTTTTAATTGGATCATTAAATCTGGGGTCTACTACTTTTGTGTTCTTTACATATTATACATATCAATCTTTTGTCTGTGGAGTAGCTCGCAAAATGTTTTCCCATTCTGTATGTTGTCTCTTCACTCTGTTTATTTCACTGCACTTTTTAATGTGATGTAATCTCATTTGTTGATTCTTCTTATTTCTTGTGCAACGAGGTTTTGTTCAGAAATTCTTTCCCTACATCTATGTCTTCAATAGTTTTACCCAGTTTTGTTTTTTAGCAGATCAAGTGTTTTTATTTTAATGTTTAGATATTGATCCAGTTTGATTTTAGTTCACTGCATGGTGAATTAATAAGTCTAAATTCAACCTTTGGTATACGGATAACCATTTTTCCCAGCACCACATGTCAAGGAGACTACTTTTCCTTCAGAGAAGACGTTTGTCTCCTTTGTCAAAGATGGCAGAGCTAAGTGTGTCTAGAGTTGTCTCTGCATCTTCTGTTCTGTTCCATTGGTCCATGGGTGTCTTTTTTTTTTCTTTTGCTAATAACATGTTGCTTTTGTCACTGTGGCTTTGTAGTATAACTTAAAGTCCTGGATTGTGATTTCCCCTGACTTGCCCTTGTTGCCTAGAATTGCTTTTGCTATTCTAGGTCTCTTATGATTCCATATGAATTTTAGGATTGCATTCTGCAGTTCTGTAAGGAGTATTATTGGTGTTTTGATTTGGATTGCATAACAATTCGGGAAGTATGGTCCTTTTGACTACATTGATTCTGCCTCTTTAGGAACGGGAGTTTTCTATTTTCTGATATCCTCTTCAATCTTCAATCTCCTTTTTTCAAAGTACTATAGTTTTGTTGTAGAGATCTTTTACTTCCTTTGTTAATTCCTAAGCAGTTCATGTTTCTTGATGCTATTGCAAAGGGTATTGTTTCCCTAATTTCTTTCTCAGTGAGCTTATTGTTGGTGTACAAGGATGCTATTGATTTTAGAGTGCTGCCTCTGTATTCTACAGTGCTGCTAAATTTGGATGTTAGTTCTAGAAATCTTTTGGTAGAGTTTTTAGGATCTTCTATGTAGAGGATCATTTCATCAGTAAATAATGATAATTTAATTTCTTCCTTCCTTATCAATATTCATATTATTTTGTTCTTTTGTCTTATTGCTCTAGCTAATTTATTGAGAACTACACTGAACAGAAGTGGTAATAGTAGATGCCACTTGTCTGGTTCCTGCTTTTAAAGAGAAAGTTTTCAGCCCTCTTCCATTTTGTATAATATTGGCTAATGATTTGCTATAGATAGGTTTTATGAGGTTGTGGTAAAGGCCTTCTATTCCTGCTGTCTTCAGTGTTTTCCTTATGAATAGATCTTGGGTTTTGTCAAATGCTTTCTCTGTATCTACTGAGATGATTATACAATTTTTGTCCTTGCTTTTGTTTCTGGTATGCTTCTGCTTCTGTTTATTACATTGATTGACCTATATATGTTGAAGCCTGCCTATATCCCTGCAATGAATCCCATTTGGTATATGACCTTTATGATGATTTTCTGCATTTTGCTTGGTAGTATCTTACAGAGTATTTTTGTCTGTCTGTTCATTAAAGAGATTGGCCTGTAGTTGTCTTTTTGGTTGGGTCCTTTCCTGGATTTGGAATCAGGGTAATGTTTGTTTCCAGGAATGACTTTTAGAATACTGTTTCCTTTTCAAATTCATTAAAGTGTTTGAGGAGTACTGCCACTATATCTTCTCATAGTTCTTGTAGAATCTGGCAATGAATCTGTTGGGATGCGGGCTTTTCCTCGTTTTTAAAAATTATTTCTTTAATTTCACTGAATAATAATATGTTATTCAGGATTTTTATATCTGCTTGGTCTAGGTTTGGTAGTTCATTCATATCTAGTAATTTATCCATTTCCTCTGAATTTTTCATTTTATCAAGAATAGTTTCTCAAAATAGTTACTGGTAATCTTATGGATTTCAGCAATCCATTGTGACTTCACTTTTATTTCTTAATTGCATGGATTTAGGTCTTTTCCTTCCTTGTTTTGGTAAGATTGGCTAAGGGTTTCCTTATTTTGTTTTATTTCTCAAAGAATTAATCAACTGAATCACTGATTTTGCGTAATCTTTTTTAGTCTCTACTTCATTAATTTCTGCCCTGAACTTCATAATTTCCTTCTTCATGTTACCTTTGGGTTTGGATTGTGCTTGTTTTTCCAGGATCTTGAGTTGTATCATTAGGTTATTTTTTTGAGCTGGTTCTGTTTTACTGATGTGGGAATTCACTGCTATAAATTTCCCTCTAAGGAATGCTTCATTGCAGCTCATAGGTACTGGTGTGTTGTACTGGCATCATTTGGTTGTGGAAACTAATTTCTTTAATTTCCTTGTGATCCGTTAATTTTTAAGTGGATATTATTTAATTTTCATGTGTTTACATAGTTTCTTTTGCCACTGATTTCTAGTTTCAGCACAGTGTGATCCAATTATATGCATGGGGTAATTTTGATTCTTTTGCATTTACTTAAGTATGCTTAAGGATGCATTTACTTATGTATGCTTTATTGGCTAGCATGTGGTCTATTATGGAGAAAGTCCCAGGTGCCACCGAGAAGAATGTGTATTCTGTTGTTGTTGGATGGAACACTCTGCAGATACGTATTATGTCCTTTTGTTCAAAGTCTTCATTTAACTCTGATATTTTTTTGTTGATTTTTTTGTCCAGTTGATCTAGGCAGTTGCAATAATGGATTATGGCAGTTCCCCATCACAACTGTATTGGTGTTTATCTGATTTTTCATGACTTTTAGTGTTTGTTTTGTGAAGTAGGTACACTGGTATTTGGTGCATAAATGTTTATAATTGTTAACTTTTCATGTTGAAGCATTCCCTTAACTAATCTGTACTGATCTTTTTCATCTCTTCTTATCTTAGCTTGAAATCTACCTTGTTTGAAATTAGGATAGAAAGTCTTGCTTTTTTCTGCATTCCTGTTACATGGAATACTGTTTTCCATCCTTTAATTCTTTAATCTCTATCCTTTTGAATTAAATATATTTCTTGTATGCTGCATATTTGGTTCTCTTTCTTAATTCATTTTGCCAGTCTGCGTCTTTTAATTGTGACATGGAGACCATTTGCACTGAGAATTATTTCTTAGCAGTACTGGCTAATTCCTGTAATTGCGTTATTTTCCTGGTCCTGATTTGTTCATGTCCCCCACTTTTGCTTAGCCGCTCATTCAGGTGTGTCTGCTCTTTTTGACATTCTTGGCCCCCTTATCTCTGTCGAGCGTATCTCTGAGAACTCTTGCAATGCTAGTTTGGTGGTCATGCTTTCTTGAAGGGCTCTTGTTGTGCAGATATCTTATTTTTTCCATAAATTTTGACAGAAAGTTTGCAGTATACATAAATCAGGGTTATCTTTTAGGGCTTGAAATACTTTAAGCCTTCCTGGCCGTTATGGTTTTTGTAGGGAAGTCTACTGTGATTCTAATGGGTTTACCATTGTATGTAATTCATTGGCTTTTTCTAACATCTTTTAAGATTTTGTTCTTGTAATGGACTTCTGTAATTTTAAGTGTAATATAATATGGTGTATTCGGCGGTGTGGAGTAATTGGTGTTGTATGTGCCTCACTTACCTGTAGGTTTATTTCTTTCCTTATATTGGGGGAGTTTTCTGTAAATAGGTTTTTAAAATGTTATTTATGTTGTCTTGTAACTTTTCACTTGTTTTGGTTATTCTTACATTAGTCTTCTTTGCATCATCTAGCAGTGGTTGGATCCGTTTTTCATTTTCTCTTGTTTCTGGGTATCTTTGAATAGCTGGTCTTTGAAGGCATCATTGTCTTCTAGTTCTTGAATTCTGTCCTCATGTTAGTCCGTCCTGCTTCCCATACTTTCAGTATGATTTTTAGTCACCTGGATTTGGGATTGAAACCAGACTCGGGTTGAAACCATGGATTCTGATTCTCTGGTAAATTGGAAATTTTGAATCATTTTGTGTAGCTCATGTAGCTTCCCATTAGTGTTTCTGAGAGCTCCTGCCTTTTTTTGTAATTACTTCCTTTGTCTGTTTGTTTAGTTGCCACTTCTTTCATCCCACTGAGTCTCTGTTTGACTTGATTCCTAACCTCTTCTTCTATGCTTTTGAGTAATTCCTGTGTCAAAATATACTATTCTTCCTCTTGGTGCTCCCAAATTAGCTTCAGGAAATTTGGGGATTTGGCGCAGTGTTTTGTTGCCTTTTTCCCCATGTTTCCATGGTTTGTGTTTGATTATTTTGCTGAGGTTTGTGGGTGCTTACAGTCTAAAGATTTTGTTGCTAGTGTAGAGAGCTCTTCAGTTTCCTTTCAGTGCTGTACTTTGGGCATGGTTAACTGTAATCTTTTGGCAGACCCACAGAATTCAACCAGCTTGATTATTTTGAGAAAGGAGGATGCAATGAAGTTAGCCCAGAAACCAGGTTCTATAGGAATGGACTCTTATACCGTTAGTGTCACAAAGGCATTCTGAGTGTTGTCTTACAGAGAATTAGTGACAATTATGCTACCTCATTAATATGAAGCAAAGCAGCTCTTGCCCAACACAAATTAGATGTTAACATATCATAAGAACCGCTTATGCATCACTTTTATTCCTAAAGAAGAAACCATTAATTATGATGTAAACGTTAAGGTAACCTAAGTACTGACTCACAGCTAATATGTACTAAATGCAACAGTTATCTCTCTGCAATGGTGGTAAAGAATTCAACAGTAATTTTACAGAGCTAAGTATCACAAGATTAAAAAGCTTTATGGTGATTAATATTTATTGAGAGAAAATTTAAAAGACAGAAGAGGTGAAAATAGAGGAATAAAAGAGGAAAAGCAGATTAGATGCAAGGTTGAAGGACAAAGGAAGATTGCCTCACCCCAGGAATCTGGTGAAACACACAGGAGGGAAGGAAAGAAGAAAAAACCAAAATTAAGAACAAAACAAAACTTCTATGAACAATGCTCATACTGACAAAACAAGAACAAGCAGAAATGAAAAAAAAGGTGATGAAAAGAAAGCAATGAAAGAAATTTCTCTGTGATTTCAAGCCTGTGCTTAAATTCTGGGGTGTACAGTTTTGTGGAAGTGTAGGAATTCAGAGTGTAGCTGCTTTTTCTGGCAGAAAAAGGAGAAAATCAGAGCCCACATCCACACTGGATAAGCAACAGCAAGCCAACAGCAGGGTTAGGGCAAGGTGCTGATTCTGTAACTTTCAAGTCCATGGAAATTCATTTAGTGTGTAACACTGGGTGTTTCTTGCTGGCCTGCCCATGGCTCCCCGACCACAGACATCTCCACAGTTGTCCCTCACCAAGTAACTATGGGAGTTTAACACTGGGAGAGCTGAGATGAAGCCAAGCCATAGCTTCTCTGAGTCCCCAGTTCAGTTGGCCTCTACCTAGAATACTGTCCAACCAAGCACTTTCTCCAGGGGACACTGCAGATGGCTGGACTGGTGTCTCTCACCAGCTGTTGTAACGCATGTCATCCACCATTCCACTGGTGGCTTTATCCCTAAAGGCTTCTAGAATTGCCTGCTTTTGCTATGTCTCCAATCCAATCTTCGTTTTCATGACCCAGAAGCCAGGAGCTAGGAGTCAAGGAGAAAGTGCATATTGTCCTTTCCTTTTTCTGCAGTGTATTCTGTACCTTCACCTATTCTATAGGCTCCAATTTTCTGGGTCTTGGAAATCCACTTCCCTTGTTTTTTCTTCCCCAAGTTGTTATCTTTCAGTGTCTCAGTTCTGAGAGGCTGTTGGCTTACCACTCTTTCACCTTCAATAATCAGTATGTATTTCTAATGCATGTTATTAGAACATTTCCCAAAAATTAATTGGCTGCATCTGCATGGGTGTAATTCTAGTTCTCTTCCACTTGTCTGTGTTTGTTTTTATACCAGCATAATCCTATTTTGATAGCTGTAAATTTTAGTAGATTTTGAATTCAGGTAAGGTAATGTCTCCTGCTTTGCTCTTTTGTTCAAGGTGGCTTGACTATTGAAGGATTTTTGTGGTTCCATATGGATTTCAGGGTTGCTCTTTGTAGTATTGTTAAGGATATAGTCAATATTTTGACTCACTGAGTTAGATCTGTAGATTTCTTTGAGCAGTATGGGTATTTTAACAATAATGATGGTTCTAATCTATGAACATAGGATGTCTTTCTGTGTGTGTATTTGTTTTTAAATTTCCTTCATCAATGTTATATGGTTTTCATTGTAGATAACTTCCACTTCTTTCTATCCACTTGCCGAAGTTCAGTCATTTACTTGGTGAGAATTACTGCTCTAGACAGAAGATAGTAGAATTCTGTTTAGGAGAGTGGAAGAGAGTTTGAATGCTGGTTCTCCTCAGCTGAATAATGATCTTCAAGAATGTCTGGGTTCTAATCCCTGGGACCTATGGGTGACATCTTGCGTGGGAAGGCACATTGTAAATGTAAGTTCAGGATCTTAAGATGGGGAGATTCTCCAGGCTGATCCTAAATGTAATCACCAGCTTCCTTACAAAAAGGAGGCAGGGGAGGTTTGCTCAGAAGACAAAGAAATGTGCTGAAAGAAAGGAAAGCAGGGCTGATGTGATGCCAGGCCAGGAGCCGAGTGATGGGCACAGCACCCATCCTGGGAAAGGTGAGGAGCCGTACGCTCCTCCACAGCCTCCGAGGGGCTGAGCTCTACTGGCCCCATTCATTTTAGTCCACTAATTTCAGGCTTTAAAAAGCTGTGAAAGGAATTTTTTTTTTTTTAATGGGGAATCAAGCTCAGGACCTTATGCTTGCCAGGTAGACACTTGTGCCCCTGAGCTATATCCCCTGTAAATTTTGTGTTTTCTAAGCCACTAAGTCTGTAATAACTTGTTATAGCTACCAGAAGGAGGTAAGGCACTAATCGCAGCCCCAACAGGTCCTGGTTTGGTAAGTTTGTACAGAGAAAACACTTTAAGTATCACTTTGTTATATGTCAGGAATGATACAATGCCTGTTTCTCAGGGCTGCTTGTGAGATTAAGATCATTCATATAAAATGATCAGAATGTGGGGCACATGGAAAGTTTTCAGTTGTTGTGGACTTGGTTACTTGGTTTAGACACAAAGTTTGTGTCTTTTTTTACTTGAAAAATCAAGTAAGATATTCAATATCCAATGGAATGTAGAAAAGGTTGAATATTTATTAACTATTTTACTATTCTGATTGTCCCTCCTCAAGGTTGTTGACTATAAGTTGAAAAAGAAGGCAGAAGGTTGAAATGATACAGGATTACCCAAGATGAAAGGACTAAACATTTTGAAAGAATTTCTTTGCCTATTAGCTACTTGCAGAGAAATTCACGCAGCAAAGGTGAAAAGTTATGCTATTTATAAAGCTCTCCCGGGAGGAATGGTCTACAACATTCCTAATAATTTCCCTCGGTACATATGAAGCCTCTTCTTTAGTTTCACAGAAGATGAACTGGTGGTTGTATATCCTTCTTTCCCAGGAAATAGAACAGTTTTGTGAGAGATGTTTGATATCCAAAGCTACCTAAGAGAGACTGCTGTACAGCAGACAGATGTTAACTGCTTATATTTCTAGTGTGACTTCAGGAGCACTGAATATATACCAGTATAACCTTTTTATTTTCTTTATCCTAGATTTAAACATTTGCTAATTTAAACACTTGCCTAGATTAAGTGCTCTATGCTTTCTGTCATGAGCCTTTTGCCAGGAATAACACCTACATAATTTCCTTGCCTAGTGCATGGTAGAACAACTTGTGCTTTGGTCTTATGATGACAGCAAGGCTAGAAAACAAAACCAAGGGGTTATTTCAAAATAAGGCCTGCTGCTGGGTCTTCACTGGATGTCTGTCCATTTACAAAACAGATAACTGAGGAATATGTATTGTGTCATCATGACAATGACTTCCCAGTAGAGGACACTGGTTTCCTAAGGCCTTGCAAAACCCAGGTCCTGTGAGTCAGATGAGCTGTGGAAATGAGGTTTCTGGTCTACTGACTTGTTTTTTAGAGCCAAAGCTAGAAGGTGTGTTGCCTGGCACTGGGATAAAAACAGTCTGAAACAGGTGCCAGCGATGTCCTTCTCTCTTTCAGAGATCCAGCTGCCCACACTGGAATGAGAGTGGAAGAGGTTGGGCAGCAGAGATGGGCAGCTGAGGTGAAGCTCACCTGGGCAGAAATGTCACAGCTCACCAGGCCATCTGACGAGAGCTGTTTAATGGTAACACTCATGGGCCCTTGTGACCACTTAACAGTCCCTGCTCCAAAGTTTAAACTAGGCAACAAGACTATGTCCCCTCATGCAGATGCTCCAGTCTCTTAGGAAGATCACAAATGGAAAAAGACATCTCCGGAAAGTGACGTCTCAACTCTCTCCTGATAAGAGGTTCACTCTAGCATTTTGCACTCCTGGAAAAGTTGAAATTTGGTATATATATCTCCTGAAATCTTCCCAGGTTATTGAATTCAACTCCCAGATTCTAGAAGAGAAGAAGAAACTTTCATGTACCCCTACTCTGCTCATGTATAAGGACTGTACATCACTGCTTTAGCCAAAATCTTGTATATTTGGATGCATTCTGTGTGTTTATACAAGGTCAGTGATACTTTCCTATTCTCACAGTAACCCCCGAGTACTGTTTATAACAGAGGGCAATGGCTGTGGGTAGCACATGCAAACGCTTCAGGCTCCTTCTTGCTTTTTCTCAGAGAAATCAGGAATGTGGCTTTGCTCAGTTTTACTGCATCTTTACATCATGATTAATTTAAATCCCTGTTTCTCTTGCTTAGGCCTGACACAAGCAACTGCCTTTCGGTCACATTGATTTTTCTGTCCAGATGGATTCAAAGCCAGGGCTGAATCCTAACAGTGTGAGTTCTGTGACAGGGAAGTTTTGCAACCTAATTTACAGCTGGAGTCAAGCTTGTCGGTGAGAGCCAGAGGCAAGCTGAGCTGTTGCAACTGGCTGGTTAAGTACACATTTAATAGTGTTTACCCAGGCAAGCTTGTGATTTCTTCACCCTCTCCAACAAATATGTGATTTGTAATGGCTATCTTCTCTAATCTAAGTGTTTGAAAAATGTTTCTAACATGTGTGGGCTAGAATGCATTTTGTTTTTCTGCAAGGTAGCCATTTAGCAAGGGCAACCTTAGAGGGACTATCCAAAACTGCTTGCCATTTTGCTAAATCATGGTTCTCTGCAGTGATCATTTCTTAATCCTGAAGGAAAACAAGGTAATCTTTTCAAATAAGCATTCTCAAGGGTGTTTAGAGGAAACTCAATTGCTAGTACGTAGAACGCTTTCAGTGCTTGAGAGTAAGTTATACCGAGGCAGTGCAATGACAGGAAGCAGGAGTGTTGGTAAGCATTTGGTTTGGGCAAGCAATTCACAATAATTAAATTGCAAGTAAAGATTTACATGTGTGTGTGTGTGTGTGTGTGTGTGTGCGTGCGCACATGTGCGTGTTTCAAAAGTCACTGGTAAGAGATCTTGGAAATATAGTGGGGTTGTGTCCTAAAAAACCTACTGCAGTCTGTAATAATCTGAAGTCAAAAGTACATTTGAACTTACCTAGCCTACAGAGCGTCATGGATGAACAGCAAAACACACTGCAGTGTACGTTTACCCTCCTGATTGTGAGGTGGAGCATAGCTCAGTGCTACGCTCAGCCTGAAGAGAGACCATCATACCTCACGCGTATAGCTCTGGAAAAGATGGGAACTCAACATTCGAAATATGGTTTCTCCTGAATATGTCAGAAGTTGAAAAGTCTAAGTCAACCCATTGTAAATCAGAAATTGTCTGTCTTTGAACCTAAGCCCATTAGGTCACTGAGCTAAGCTGCCTCTAATGAAATAAATATGAGAGGACAAAGAACTTGACGAAAAAATAAAAAGGAAGCATTGTAACAAGTGCAGTTGATTGGATGACCAGTTAATGTGTTATCTCTACTCATAAGGGATTTGATGCGTGATCTAAAAGATCAGGTAAGATACGGACTGAGTGAAAAAATTACTTCAGTTACATAACTAAGTTAAATCAAAACAGACCATGCATGCTGGCACTTATAGTACTAGTGTTATTTTGTATTTGAAGAAGAAACATACTTTTGCCTATCTCTTTCCATTTTTGCTCTGTAGCCTCCTGTTGGACCAATGCCTTTCCTTTGGGCCAGAAGTTCCAGAATTTAGAGTTGGTCCCAGTCCGCATGAAGCCAGAAAAGGTGGCAGGAATGAATTTGATGTTGAAGATGACATTATCTCCCTCTGTTTATGAGCTGATGTTCTTTCTTTATTTATCATTTGTTGCTTAAGGTGCTGGCGCATTCAAAACATTTTTTAAAATATGCTTCTTCTGTACAAGGCACAAATAAATACAGTTATCTTTGTAAAAAGTCTTATACCAGTGCTGTGCAATAGTAACTGATGATACACTATGTGCAATTTTAAATTTTCTGATAACTACAAAGATAAAAGAATATGTGAAATCAATTTTAATAATATATTTTACTTAATATATCTAAAAGATTATTATGTCAATATGTAAATATAAAAGCATTAATAAGATGTTTTTTGTTCTTTTTTATACTTCTTTTGGAGACAAGTTCTTGATAAATAGCTCAGGATCGTATTGAACTATGTGGCACAAACTGACCTTGAACTCACAGCAATCCTCCTGCTTCAGCCTCCCAGAGTGTTGGAATTCTGGTGTGTGGCACCATGTCTGGCTGTTATTGCACATCTTAATTGAGACCTACATTCAGACTAAACAGTAAATTACCACAACTTCAGTGGTTAAGTAGGCACATGTAGCCATTATGTAGTTCTCAAGTTCATATGCAGATATAGGGGACGTTCTCCTCTGCCTAGCATTTGATCCCTGCTGTTATGACTGGTCTCTGTTGCTGTAGCTTGGGAACAACCACTTACCAGTGGTACACATGTTAATCAGGGTGACCCACCATCCTGGTTAGGGACAGAGATGTTTCCTGGGATGCAGGATTTGTGATGGTAAATTTAGGACAGTCCTGAAAATCAGGACGCCTAATAATTCCACATGTATTTCATGCTTGTTCTGTCAATACATTTTGCCTTCCTGGCCACTGTGGCTCGGACCCACCTAGAATGGACAGATCTGGCTGTGGCTCATGGGAGTTTTGGGGAACTATTGTGAGAGAACCTTACCTTCTGCAGTGTACGTTATTGAGAACATCAGGTGCCCTTTACATCAAGAGGGAAGAGCCTTGATGGAACATTACCTACTTTGGAGGAAAACACAGCCAACAAAACACTCAATTTTGATAACTTTTCTTGAGGTTGTCTTGGATCCAGCCTCTCCTGAACTTACATTACTCTTTGAATTTTCAGGGTCAATAAATTCTTTATAACTCTACTGTGTTTCTTTAAAACCATTCAGGTTAAATTTCATTCACATAGAAGTAGGACATTTCTCACTAATAAAATAGGAGAAGAAAGGAACCTAAGAAATCTAATTGGAATTCTTAAGGCTCATAAGAAAAGTAGTCAGAGGATGTCTTTTCCTTTACATACATAACTTCCTGGACCTACTGAGGCATACGTGCGTGTGAGTGTGTGTCCCTCCAGTGCTGCCTGGGAGCAGTAAGTATGTCTGTGGGGTTGGGGAGGCAGGGAAATAGCCGCATGCTGGCAAGAATCTTTGGATTTATGGGGATGTTAAAAGCAGGAAGCAATGAAGACCTGTGGTCTTCCTTCTGTCTCTCCTCTCTTGCTCTTGGGCCTTTATGCTGTGCTCCTGCTGTGAATATGGTATTTTGCTTGACACTAATGAGACCCTTAACTGCCCTTTAGGTACCAGAGCATCTACAGTTCAGGAGGCTCCAACCCATGGGCCAGATGCCTTGAGAGTTTGCAGAGTTGTAAAATCAGGCACCTGAAACTTTCATCTGTTTATCTTTTCTTAATGCAATCATTAGCATGTGGCAATATATGACATTTTTAGAGTGTTCCAGGAGAAAGGTACGAGTGAGATAGATTTTATTGAGCTACTAATGTGTAACTTGACATAGTTAAGTGCTCTGTGTGAAGCACGTATGGTATATTACAACATATTTTGGCTCCACGGTAATCTTATAAAGCTGGCATCACTACCCTCACTGTTTTGAAATAGAGAAATCCAATTATCACCCTTATTTGTTTAGCAAAATTCATTTTAATCTATTTTATAGTCAATACATTTATGAGCTAGCAGAAAAAAGCAGGCTTGCAAGTGTATTGTTATAATCCTGTATGTGAGTGTGTAAAGCAGAGCCATGGGAGAGACAGGCAGGGCCCCAGGCTACAGAGGAGGGCACAGGTTCACCAGAAAAGCTCCCTGGAGACAGAAGCTTGAGCTAAACTAGATACAGCCAACTTTATCTGCTCTGTTGAAAATTTATTTACTTTTCTCAGGAGAAATTTCATAATGACAAATTATAATGTACTCTTCCTATGATGCTGTAAGTGGCAAAATTCTGATTTGTGCAACAAAACAGTTAGATTCTTAACTTTGAATCTGTTATTCATGATGCTATTGGGTACAGCCTGCTATACATTTGGGGCTAATGTTTCCTTATTGGTCAAGCAAAGCAGGTTTTCCAGTTACTCTATAACTGCACACCTTTCTGTCTTAAGACATAGGAAGCCTTTATATTGGACCCTGCACGTTCACTGTGCTGCCCTGCAGCTCAGAACCGAGAAATCATGGCAAAGTGTAAAGGGAGCTAACGAGGAGAAAGCTGGGGTGCATTTTGATTTTTGTCAGCATCAAAACATCACTCCATTGTAATTTTGGGGTATTGCACTCAAGGATATC
Source organism: Dinomys branickii (assembly GCA_004027595.1). Lineage (NCBI taxonomy): Eukaryota > Metazoa > Chordata > Mammalia > Rodentia > Dinomyidae > Dinomys > Dinomys branickii. Next base: position 73,809 of record PVLD010003300.1, on the reverse strand, counting down.
TAAGTAGACCTACCAATTTGGCAAAATCAGGCTGGTGATTTCAGTGGCAGTCTTCCTGAGTGCCTCAATCTAAGCATTAGATTCACAATTAGATTCACAGTTGAAAAGCAGTGGGATTCACCAACTATTTCATATCCACAAAAGATCCTTATACAGAAGCCAAATAAAATAGAGCAATGATAAAAATCCAACAATCTTATACAGATATATTCTGAGACAGATCATAATCTTAATTTTAGAGTCTGGATTTTCCCAAAGCATCAGCTTTCTTGTTGCTGTGTAAGGGGAATACATTTATAAATGTATAGAATTATAAAATTATGGAGGTTACTCTCTGTTGAATTATGTTTCCAAAGCCCAGTGTATATCTGCACCTTGAAGACAAAGATGATATCTAATATTATATGGAAACTTAGGGGCTGGGGATATAGCTCAGTGGAATAAGTGCTTGCCTAGCAAGCACAGGGTCCTGAGTTCAATCCCCAGTACCGCAAAAAAAAAAAAAAAAAAAAGAAAAGAAAAGAAAACTTAGAGAGTGGGGAGGGATAACTGTTTATTGACATTTTTGATGTATTGAACCTCTCACACTGAATCTTTGAGGTCAAAAATTTGGTGATATTGATTAGCTATTTTTTGACTAAAATGAAAACACTTCATCATGTTTTATGAACAAATGTGGCAATTAATGTATGTTGCATATTGATCGACGCTGACCTTGAAATCCATAGAAAAACATGATGTATGTTTTTCCCCATCATACGTTGTAGGTGCTATTTTACTTCGCTGTGCTGAATGCATGGTAACCTTAGCCACAAGGCCATTCTGCACTTCCTGTCCATCAGAAGCAGCCTTAGCGGGAAAACTGCAGAAGAGGCTTGTCCTCCTCGTAATCGATAGGCCTGACTTATAAACCTGGGAAAACTAGAATTTAAAGTCATCAAACCTTACCTCCTCTCACCAGTTTCCTTTCTTTCACTTTGAAAAGCTCACTCGTGCAGCAGCCAAACTGTACTAGATGTCGTGCTCTGAACCCAGCCTGCTCTTCCCTGCCCTTGTGGCTCATGGGAGAGCCGCCCTCTACATCCAGCACCCGTGCTCTGCCCCATTGCCCAAGGAAAAGCATTCATTCTATTTCAAACGCACTTTCCTTTTAATTGGATACAATCCTCTTATGCCAGGTATGCAGGGAAACTAACGTGGAAAACCAAAAATTTTGAAGTCTAAATGGCCTCGTTCTGTAGTTGAGCTCTGCTGCTTATTAAAGGTGTAGCGCTGGGAAAATTCCAGCAGCTCTCTGTGTGTCTGTGTCCGTGTCTGCGGGATGAAGGCAACAGTACTGCAAAATGATTGGGCTTTTTGTTTAGGTTGTTCACATAAATGGTCCACGCAGTACCTGGCCCTAATGACCACCTCACTAATGCTGGTCATCACTCCTTCTGGGGAAACTTCTACTACTAAGTGACAGTTAAGAACAGGCACAACAGTTTATTCACACGGGGGTCTTTGGAGTCTTATACAGTGCTTTGAATCAAGCAGAGGCTCAGGCACACTGGCTACACGGGGGCCTGACCGTAGGACCACACATGGGGCTAATCCTGGGCAGAGCCCATGTCAACAGGGTGAAAATTCTGCTGGGTGTGAACACCAATCTCTTTAAGGCTTGTGCAAGTTTCTAAAAGGTGGGGTGATTTCAGAGAGAAACTCACACCCTCCATGCGCAGCTCACATGATCTGGGGCCTTCTGTGACCTCTCCCAGGGGTCACTCACAAGATGAATTAGGAAAAGATGGGGCCAGCTGCTCCCAGATCCTTAGATATTCTAAACAAAGGGGAGACACTCCATCTTCGCTGATTAATCTTTCATGATTTATTCGTTGGACATCATTTAAAAGGAGCATTTTAAAGTAAATTAATTGAACTGCCATGACCTTTTACCCTACTAATATCATCAAAAGAAGCTAGATCTTGAATTTTTAAGAATTGCTGGGGTTTTTGGTGATTTACAAACTACAAAGAGTGTCAGTTTATTATTATTCTTTTGGAGATCGTGAATAAAACCTCTAGCTTTCTCAGCAGTAAGTTGAAATATACTGAGTTTGAATCATGTCAGTTTTAGCAAATTAATCTTCAATGAAAGATATTATAGGTATGAATAAAGGATGATAATATAATCAAAGGCTCCCAATCGTGGAGCAGTTTGGTCATCTTCAGGATGGCTGCTTCTTCTCTACAGTCCTGACCTGGTAAGATTTCTAAGTGTGCCCTTTTCTAACAGGGTAAATTTTAAGCACAGTCAGCCAGTATTTTTCAAAGTGCAAGTGGTGGGATTTAAAATTAGTTTAGTGGTTGGAATAAGGATTTTTAAATTAACGGATTATTATAAAGAATAAAATGGAAACTGTCCGGATGCATATATGGAAAAGATGAATTTTATTAATGAAGTTTTTACTTGTTTTATATCTGCATATAAATGCATTTATGTGTGTACTGTTAGAGCATACAACATGTTTCACTGTGGTCATATCTCAAAAACTTCTGAGTTTGTGTGGTCTCATGTTGCTTAGTTTGAAAATTCCCTGACAATAAGGGTACAGCTCAGGGCCGTGATGATCTGATGGGGAAGGCTGAGGCAGGGGTAAGGGGAAAGATCCGTTATTGAAAATGTGATGCCCAGTAGAGCTATGGTCTCTTCCCCTGCTGAGCGTGGTGATGTGTGTACCACTCCGTGGGAGAGTGATACTGTCATGTAACCATGAGAGGACCTCACATGACATTACATCGAGCTGAACAAAATGAGAAACAGGAGGGAATCTGAGTCCTGGTACTGATGCTAAGCTATGGGGTTAAGTACTTCTGGAACGATCATTTTCTTGGGGGCTTGTTCTGTGAGGTAAAAGAATTCCTCCTTATGTTTAAACTCCTTGAGTTTGTTTATTTGTTACTCAAGGCCAAAGCATTTTAAAGGGAAAATAAAGCTTATTTTAGGGAAAGCAATTGAGTCAACCCTTGCATGTAGGTCTGATAGCAGGAATCCTGATACTTTGGGTAGGAAGATGAATTCCAGGCCCATTACTAGTTTCAGGGCAGTGCAGTCTTACGGTTCTGAGCACTGGTTCCAGAGCAGACAGTGTGAGCTTGCATCTCCGTGTGCCACTCGGTAGCGGAGTTCCCCTTAAAAGTATTCATTTGAAGTAGTGTGCTTCTGCTTTTGAAGTAGTGTGCCAGACAAGGTCTGGCGTCCTTGTCTGGGATGGAGCAAAAGGCAGAGAAGTTCAAGGCAAGGAGACTGGTTGGAAGACTGTCGTGGAAAATTACACCACTGAATGTTTGCCTCCTGAAGATGGTGAAGGAAGTGCACAGGGGAGGGGTAATGCAGGACCAGCAGAGAAGGTACGCTTGGCCGCAGACTGGACGTGGGATATTGGTCTGGTGAGGAATCATATTTAATGTGATGGTTGTAATGCTGGAAGTCTGAACAGGAGAAGAGATGACATATATGGAAGAGTGGAGATAAGGTTTCAAAACTGCACCTGGATGGTAGATGGTTCATTTCAGTGCTTGTTCTTTCGAGGATCTTCTGGTCATGTCTGGGAGAATAAAGCTGAACAGTTGTTTCTTTAGTTTGTATTCAGGTATTTTAATATTCCCATTTCAGAATCACATTCATTTAGATGCAGTTGGTTTTGGTTTATTTTTTTAAATAGAGCATTGTGCAGGAGCAACTGATTTCCATTTTTTGGTGAAAAGCAGGCTCCATTTGTGGAGCATAGAATTTTGAAACAAACTCATCGGTTTAAATCTTGGTTCTCCACTACACAGGCTGGATAAATTTGAACCAGCTATTTTAACCAATGCTTTCTAAGCCATACAATGAGATAAATTATATCCTATCTTACAGTAAACACTTTTAAACTACAAGCAACATTACAAATCCTAATTACCAAGATTAACAGGTATTTTGCATTTCCATCTTTTTATTTTTAATGTTTTCAGTACTAAGGATCGATCTGAGGGCTTCTCACTGAGCTACATTCTCTGTCCTTTTTATTTTGAGATGAGGTCACACTAAATTACTAATTTTCCCAGGCTGGTCATAAACTCACAATCTTCCTGCCTCAGCCTCCCAGGATATTGGGATTGCAGGTGTGCCCTATAGTGCATGGCTACCATATACCTTCCTCTGACCCAGAACAGCTGTACATTAACATTTGAAGTTTGTCTTGTTCAGAAACTTGTAAAAGGGGAATAACTGATATGAGGAATGGAGGAGGAAGAAAAAGAGAAAGCAGACACATCAGTCAAGCTTGCGTGTGCGGGGAGGGAATTTTGAACCAGTAGTGCTGGTCGCTTGAGCTATGCTCTTTCCTTTATATTTGAAACCATTGAGGAATCGTCAGCTCTTACTATCAAATATTGTAACTTGGATGTTCTTTGGCAGGTCCATGAGAGTACGGTGGGTGGGGGATGAGAGAATTCTGCCATCATCACTGCTATAGAGGACCGTTCAATTTCTGTCAGGCAGCACTTTCGGGGCGAGGACTTTGTGGAGTCTCTCATGAGATGGACGGACCCCAGGAAAATTCTCATGCATATCTGAGTCCCAGTTTCACTCTTCAATCAGAAGATTCACACACCACCTAAAGTCTCATTAGAAGGAAAGCAATTCGTGGACTCCTGTTAAGGGGCTTGGCCATAAACCAGTCCCTACATTGTCTGTTTACACAGCTTATTTTCTGTTTTGTTTTGTTTGCTTTTTAAAAATGTATTTGTCAGTCGTCTTCTTTTAGTGTGTCATAAATAGTCACAAAGGGTCTGGAATTTTGCTAGAAGCATTTTCAAACCTTAACATTTCTAACTTTCTTAGTAATCCTAATGTGTAGGGGCAGGTTTTGTTGTTGCTCTTTATGGAACTTTACTAAATGACTGGGTCAAAGGTTTGAGTTGCTTGTGAATGAACCCAACCCTGGGAGCCTGAAAGTGTCTCTTAGGGACAGTTGTTCTTTTCTACCAGATGCACTGCTCAGCTCACCCCTGAGGGGTCTGTAGAGCAGAGGGGAGAAACTTACTCCCAAAACCCTTGAGTCTACGTTTCCTTACACAAATCATCACTGAACCAGAGGATTGTATGTATTTGAATTAAACAAAACACAAACTTTTTAAAAATTTAAGTATTCAAGTTAAATTGCAAGAACAAGAAAAAATGTACATACACGTTTTATTAAGACAGATAAATTTTCTCTAAATTTGATGTTCTTTGTGGTTGCAATTTCTGTTCTAATCTAGAAAATAGATGCACATGTCTATATTTATTCTGGCATCTTTTACAACAGATATTTAACTTTCATAATGCCTGTAGTCCATTCCCAGGAAGGAAGCTGCTTTACAGTGTCAACAAGTACACTGATATTCTTTCACTGAATGCAAAAAGAGTTGAACTGTCAAAACTGAGAGATTCTGTGTGTATGATTAATGCTTATACAGGAAGCAAATGTGCAGACCAGAATATAATTGAAAAAAACTAGGTTATTTGAATGAAGCTAAAATCTCTATCAGTAAAATCTCCTGAGTGCTCATATGAAAGACACTGTGGGCACAGAAACTATCATCTCCATTGTTATTATAACCACCAGTGGCTGGCCTTGTATGGTGCTGATGTTTTGAAGTTGTTTTATTAGTATTAATTCTTTTTGGTCTTGTTGTAATTAAGGACATTACAAAATGCTAATCTCTGTGAACCTTAGGATCCAAAAAGAAAATCAAGTGAGAATTATCAAAACAAAAATACTGACAGAAATGTATTTTTCATGCCTTGAAGATACTTATTTCATATTTATTTCCAAATATACCTTTTCATATAAATTATCACCTTACAAGAGGAGTTGGCCATATCAGAGTAAAACAGAAATTATGCTAGATCTCATAATGCAAGATAACCATGTATTTGTGAATAATAACTGCATTAAGTTTGAATTTCAGCAAATTGTGTCAAGAGCAATGACAGTATCTTGTTCAATGTCAGGAAACCCAGTGACTCTAAAATACAGCTCTTTGGAATAGGTTTGCATGGTTAGTTGATGACCCTTGAGGTCTATCTGACTGGTATTCTGGAAAGAAACTTCCTTTTTCTACCAAGAAAAAACACACTCCAAATAGTTATAGTTTTTTGTGAAACTGAACTCTGAAATTTTGTTCTATTTTCTATTTTTTGTAGATATAGACATTTTGAATAATGACAGTTCAGATAAAGTGACAGCTTCCTGAAACAATCATATTCCAGGTGAAAAATTTATCTTGGAAAAAAGAGAAAGAAACAGCAAGCTAAGGTAGGGAATTTGACTCTTGAAGTAAAATTTTTAGTCACTAACAAGAGAAAGAATAGGAAGAAATCTTATAAAAGAATTTCCATTAAAATTTTAGGTTAGGAGTAGTACTATGTAATTGTAGAAAATGCTACCACACATTTTTTCCTGTATCCCTGCTCATAGCTCTTGGGTAGATGGTTTTACTACCCATCTGCTGAATTACAAGTCATGGCAACTGGGTCCCAATAAAAGAAAACACAGTGGAACATGTTAATAAATGAACATTGCTGAAGAAGCAATATTCCAGGAACAAACATTCACTGATCCATAAATGTTTCATATGCTGGATCATTTGAGGAATGCTGGGTAGATTCAGAGTCTTCAACAGATCACTTAAGAGGTAAGCGTTTCACTCTACTGCCCTTGCTCCAGTTTAATGTCAACAAACATCTTTCAACAGCCACTGCAATGAATTCTTTTGCCAAGCATAGGGGCAAAACTCTTTTTTTTTTCAACAGTGATTCACAATGGGGAAACCTTTTGATTGACTGAGTTTTTAATTTCTTGAATATTTAAGAAGCTGAGACTTTAACTTGACACCATACAAATGAAATTGGGTCCTACTAAGGGGTCGGGAGGAAAATGGCAGGAGTGGACTTTGGCTCTGTTTTCTCTATGTGAAGACCAAAAGTCACGGAGGGGGCTTTACGCCATTCGGTTGGAGACGAGTGGTGGGGGCTCAGGGCCCCCTTGGCACATGGAAGCAGGGAGGTTTTGTCAGAAAAGCAGCCGGGACAGTGCCGTGTGCAGGTATTGTGCAGCTGTCAGGAGTGCAGCTCACCTGTGGGTGACGGGCACACGGACAAGTGTGATAGCGGAGAATGTGGAAGCAAATACAGGCATTCAATTGCTTTCAATTCAGTGATATCTTATTTTCATATTATTATATTTTTGGATCAACTACTGCATTTTTATTAAAAATATGGTCCAAGTTAATGATCAGACTTTTCTCTTTTGAAAGTGATTGTGCAATACTGCAGTTGAAGAAAAGCTGAGAAGAGGGATTCAATTTAACTTAGACTCATTGTTGGACAAACTGTAAAAGCCCTTTGAAATAAGAAGCACACCTGATTGCAGCCTTCCCTTCCTTCCCCGCCTCCCCTCTTTCCCTCCGCTTTCCGTCTCGCCCCCTTTCTCTCATCATCTCCCCACTTCCTCCTTTGTCTTTTCCTCTATCACGCTGCTTCTCCTGAGAATTGAGAACACAAGACAGGACCCAGTTTTTCATTCTGGAAAATGAACACATTCTTTACCATAGCATGAGAATGTCTAATGTCAATGTGAAACACATTTCCTACTGGTGGGAAGACGCTAAGTGTGTGTGCAGTGAAGACTCCTCGCTCTTCAGCCATCCGGGTGTTCCTAGAAACAGCTCTACTGGAGAACGCAGCTCTTGTAAAAGCCACGTGCAATTCACTGGACAATATTTGGAAGTACGCTCCATTTTTCTCAAGCCCTGCAGGAAGGGGTGGGGGAATTGACATACTCTCAACCACTGGTCAATTTACAGTATGATGTGGGGTATTTAACTCAGAATAAGCAAAAGGTAAAGGTAGTTGCCATTTAAAATTCAGAAAAATGTATTTGTATATTTCCTGTTATGTTCACTAGTGTTCTGTGTACTACTTTTTTTTTTTTTAAAGAAATCTTCCTGGCATTTTTACTGGGGTTCTGACCATTTCTATTTTACTAGTTCCACAATGTGAAAGAAGGAGCATCGCCATTATAGGCAATAGTTTTGCAAGATGGAAACAACCTCAGGCTGAGACTGATGGATGGTAGTGAACATAAAGTAAATAGAAAGTGAAACTGTGTTGAAAAGGGCTGAATCCACCACAGACACTTGATCTAGTGTTGACTGACAAGTGACAGCAACGTTGTGTCATGTTCAGAGCTGGCAGCAGGGATGGGGACATGGGCGGCCAGGTGAAAGTATTAACAGACCAGGCAGCTGTGGGTGGCACGAGGCCCTGGGGAGATTTCCCTGAAACTTCTTTTATCTCTGCCTTAAAAATAAATAGCAAGTCTGAAGAGCAGTTTTATAAAAGACTAAAAACTATAAACTAAACCTTAAAATAACATCTTGGAATATTTTGCTTTGATGAAAAGAAATAAAAATGCTCAATATTCAAAGAAAGAGGAATACTTTAGAAAACAGGACTCATGATATAACAAAACAAGGGAGAGAACCTCTGTGAAGCCAGTGGCAGAATTAAAATTGGGGGGCTGCAAAGTCCTCTTCAGTTCATGAAGTGATCAGATGTTGGTGCATGAGAGGAAAAACGTGCTTATATTCATCTGAGTTTGCAAAGCCTTGGGTTCCATAGATCTGAGCAGGTTTGGCAATGGCAGGGGGTCTGCGCCTTCCATGCTGACATGTAGCATAAGCCCTAGGAAGGGGCAGGGTGCCCTAAATGTTTTAAACTGTGGGGCTCTTTGTGAAGAGCTCACAGGGCAAACATGTTCTTGGGACACATGTTTTGAAAATCCTATGCATGTATTGACCATATAAGATATACAACCAGTGTTCTCTATTTTAAAAGAAATGAAAGAGGTCAAATTATGTTTCTCCCCTGGGTCCAACATGGGGTTAGGCATGCAACGTGTGCCCTCTCTTTGATGTGTTGCTACTCTTTCCCTATTGTGTTCCTGCCACCCATTCTCCCCATTTCCAACTTGTAGATCAGAAATCTTAAGATTTGAGGGGCTAAGGATATTGTCTGAGTAAACTGGTAAGATTTAGGCTGTGATTAAAATGATTCATAGCTCTTTAAAAGCTTACATTTTGGAGAACATGAATTGTAATTGTAAACAAGTAAAGTAACAAGAATTTCATCCCATGCTGGAGGCAATGGGCAATGAACAATAAAAATCAGACTTATGTGCACAACTTTGGGATGACCTCTTCCTGGGAATTTAAGATATGGAGGGAAAACAGGTAGGAAAAAGACGTTTCTGTGCCATATATTACATGATGAAGAGAAACACAAAATCTCTTTGCTTTTATTCGCAGTGTTTCCTTTCCTTGAAGTGCAGTGAACTGGAATGCTCATGACCACCCTTTTACACAGATCACAAGCTTCAAGACTAAATTCCAATGTGTGTTCCTTGTGAAATATTTCCTGAACACCCAACTTCCTTCCTCATTCAGAATTAATTGCTGTCTACACTGTGTTCCCACAGTTCTTTGGTTTTCTTCTATCAAAGCCTCTATTTCCAAAGTCTGATTCACATTATGATTTTTGGCCTATGTGTTCATCTTACTTCTGGACTGGGAGCTTTCTGAAGAGTGACTTTGCCTTAGAAGTTCTTTCTACCACTACTGACAATGTTCTGTTGAGAAGAGCAGGCCATCGGTACCTGCTTTTATTGTTTGGTTGATTGTTTGCTTGTCTGTGAAATAAAGTAAATACATATAAATGTTTCTATTATTTTAAAATCAATAGTAATTTCAACTATAATGACAAGAAAATGCTTAATGTGGAAGAAAAAGAAGGGTAGAATAAGCTTGGTGTGCTGACTCATGCCTTATAATCTCAGCACTCGGGGAAGCTGAGATAGGAGGTTTGCATGCTGGAGCCCAGCCTTGGTACTTTAGTAATTCAGTGAAACTATGGCTCAATGTAAAAAGAAATTAAAAACAACTGAGGATGTAGCTCAGTGGTAAGGCCTCACTTTGTAATATTCCCCACTACTGAAAGTATAAAAGAAAGTTATGAACGTACTCCTAGCACTCTTGTTTTACATTAATTTTTACCTTAATTGTTTTATTTTAACTTTATTTTTTATTAATTTTTTTATTTCCTGGTCTTTTCTCATTAAATTAAAAAAAAATTATGTCAGAGGAGTTGAGCATAGACTGGCTGGATTATCAAGGAACCCAAGGCCTTCCCATGGACTAACAAGCTGTGCAATGTTAGCAATTCTTTAGGACTAGGAGGACCCTAAGGCCCTCAGTCTGTTAGTAACAGGCTTTGCTGAGATCTTGACTTATAGAAAGGCTCAGAAGCTTCTAAATGAAGCCTGGAAAAAATATAATGAATTTAATCAGCAATAATAAAATCAAATACAATACAAAAACAATACAGAGACTTTTGTAAAATCTTGTGTAACATGATAAGATACTTGCACATACAAAAAGTTCTTGGTTAACAGTTTTTTAATTTGAGATTACCTGGTTAAGTTAAAAATAAACAAAATCAGTTAGAGAAATATAGCTGCAACATTTGTGGTTTTTGAACATTTCCAGTGACGGGAAAGCCTAGTTATTTTTCATAAATTATCAAGTACACATGGTTTTCAAATGTAAATACATTGTCTCATATATTTCAGCCTTTAAAAGAGTGGAGATAGAAACGCTGAGGAGTCTTAGGGTAAGTAGAGTGATAAATGCATAAGCAACTTACTTTCTTTTAAAGAAAACATTTAGATAATGGAAAGGTGTGAGCACGGTAAAATCATCTTGGATTATTTTAGCCAGATTTTAAATCTAGACCTTTCCTCCAAGAATTATTTTTAAAAAGGATAAGCACTATGTTTTAATGACAAGCCAGATAGTATTCATATGATTTGGAAGCACATAGTCTCATAATTATTTAGTTCTGTCATTGTGGCACAGTCAGTCATAGATTGAACATAGCAAATGGGTCTGATTGTTTCCAATAAAACTATTTATAAAAGCAGCAAATGGGACTGACTTAAAGCTGCTATACCCAAAGATTACTTGTAAGAAAAAGGCTGAGAGGAGGAAAGGACATCTCTTGTCATATGTGCCTGGAACAGCAATCTCCTTCAGTGCTTGCAGCTGGGCGTGGTGATGCATGCCTGTAATCCCAACTGTCGAGAGGCTGAGGCAGGAAGATCATTGCAAGTTTGAGACCAGACTGGGCTACAAAGTGAGTTCGATCCCAGCCTGAACTGTACAGCGAGACCCTGTCTCAAAACAGAAGAAAAAGAGAAAAGAAATGCTTGCTCCACACCCACATTGGAATGTTTGGATTTTAACCTTCTTTTTCACTTGATGAGGGCTTCCCTTCCCCAGCCAGTTCTATTCTTCATTAAGGGAGTCATTACCTGTCTTTGCCCTAAGCTGGCCAAAAAGAGAGAAAAGACACTACAATGCAAGTCAGTAACACCGCTGATTGGAGATGAGCTCAGCTGGAGTGATCATGCTTCAGTTTTCTTCGCTGGGATTATGGAATCATCCAGATGGTGTCCTCAGGCCCTGAGGGGAGCCCTGAGCATGCACAACAAGTTGAAGCAGATGATTGGCCCAAGTGCAAGTAACTGGAGGTGGACAATTGTCTCCCTTGTACGAAGGACCTTTGAAAACTCTTGAGGCAACACTGTGCTCAGGAGATATTTAGGATGTTTCCTTACAGAGAAACATAGGTTATGAATTGGGCTTGATCACTTCATGCCATGTTGGAAGACATGCCAGCCTGGCCATTCTCCAAGCGTGGTAACTATCCTAATCCAGTGGTGACAAACCTATGGCTACAACCCTCCCTTTTGGTGTAGGAGCTACGTTTCTCCAGTAGCTGAGCACTGGGTAACAGTTGTTCTTCCTAAGCTAAAACTTCAGCATTAATTGCAGTGTTGGCACTTTGTGATAAGTAAGTGGCTTTTGGGTGGCAGTTTGGGCCTTCGGTATCTAATAGGATGGACATCATTGTCCTAATCCTTCCAGGACCCTTTTGTAAAGAACATTTTATTTTTCATAGGAACCACTGGTGTCCTTTTATAATTCTAAGTATCATGAACTTTGGAAAAGTTTCAGCAAAACTTAGCAGAAGACATTCTAAATGAGCCCATTTTGTGGTCGCTTGAATCATAGTTTGCTTTTGACTGCTGTGAGATAGGTTTTCATCATCTCTCTGCAGCTGGTATACTTCTGTTTAAAGTGAAGCACCAGACAACCCGACTGTCTTCATGATGGCAGAGAAATCTGGGTTATAGGGACTGGGTGGGCCTCCAAGTAGGATATTCTGGTCATTGTTTGTCCGTTTCTAAATGCACATAGCTCAGCACATTGCATTTTTGGAGACAGCTCTGCAGTTTGTCAAGCTGCAGCTAAGTTGATGTTGACTATTTCATGGGGCATTCCCACCGAAACAAAACCTGTGGGAGGACGACACAGAAACAAGTGACTAACGTGCACAAAAATCCAACACTCTGAGAGCTAAAGGCAAGGCAAATACAAAAGCTGGAAAAAACTTGGATTATTTGTAGATCCTACTGTATGATTATTTAAATATGTTCCAGTTAATGAGATCTGTCAGTCACAATCAGTTTTGTGGTTCAATAAATGGGATGGTACACATACTCCATCAAGCCTGAAGGCTACTGGGCCACACAACAAATTGTGATCTGTAAGGGCACCATCAAGTGTAAGGATTAAGATTAGTTATTTTAATTCATGCTTAACAACAATCCTTGGGAGCCAATATGTGAGCCCATTGTGTGAAGAGAAATACCAAGGCTCTGAGAGATCAAGGTATCAGCGTTCAGTCACACTAGTAGGAATAGAAGGAGCCAGAGCCCAAATCCAGTTGGTTTAACCCAAAGTCTTAGACTGCAGACATCCTAGAGAAGCCCCAGAAACACTGATGTTTTTGAGAGAAGGGATAATACATTTTCTAGTGGGATCCTTCAAAGACCAGGCTTCCTTTGTCCTGGTAGCACGAGGTTTGCACCTGTACTACATATATTTGTAAATGGGCAACAGCAGTTTATCTGAGACCTCTACATCAAAATCTCCTCTAGGTTATAAGTTAGGAGGGGTTCCCTCCCCATCACTGTCTGCATGCCTCCCCAGGAAGCTTCAGGGCATTTAGGGTTAGTCCAGCTAGTGGGGAGCCGCTACTGGCGTCTCCTGTGCAGAGGTCAGGGGTGCAGCTGGACACCCTACAACACACAAGGCAGCCCTCTCTCAACAAAGAATGCACGCACACTGTCAACAGTGCCCACTTTGAGAAACTCTGTTCTACAATGTACTGGGCATTAATGGTAAAACCTTGGAAAGACCGAACAAGAACTGAGGCCAGCAGAGCTTTGTACCTCTTATGTTGGCTCTGGCAGTACTAGGTCCTCACTGCCTTTCATATATACCTGCTCGACAAAGTGCTCTGTAATGCCGGTGAAAACATGAACGTAGAAATAGTATAAATGGTATAAAATGAGGTGCTTACCTTTCAGAGACTATGACATCATGAGTCATATTCCATGTTTCTCGATCTATGTTCTATGACTGTTTTTAGTCTCATGTTTTGTTTTGTTTTTTCTTCTTTTTATTCTTACACTGAATATTTTTCCTAAAAAATGGCAACTTTCAAAACTATGCTTCTTCGTTTGAAATACAGCACATGCTTGTTTAAATGTTCCGTGTGGCCTGAGTTCCAAACATAGGGTTCTTCACATTTGTTTTTCATCATTTTTGACAATTAGCCTCCCTTATTTCAATAAACAGCTCACTCCTAAAGAGTAGTTTTAAGCACCATTTATCTTTTCCTGGGTGGAGTAAAGATTTCCCATGAACAAGCACTGCATGTTTTTCTTTACAAAATGTTTTTCCAATTATTTAACTCAATGGACAAATCTATAGGGAAGGCAAAAAACAGAAAGAAAAAGTAAAAAGGAGAGAAGAGAAAAGGAAAAAGAAAAGAAAAAGCATGTTGTCAGAGTTGAGTCGAAAAGCCAGTTCTTCAGTTTCCCTGTTTAAGGAAAGCCTCCTGACTCAGAACAGTCTTTTCTAACATTGTAGCTACAGTTCCCTTCAGTACAAGCAAATGACATTCTTCTCAGGTAATTATTCAGAAAGTAGAATGATGTTTTAATATAACATAACTCTGAGTTTGCAATTGTAATCATCTTTTATTATATTAACAACCTTGAAACTTGAAAAAATCAGAGGAAGTAGACAAAATTAAGTTATAAATTTTATTATAGACAAACATCAATTGTTGTGTTGTGTTGTATAGTGACTAATTTAATCAAATAAAGTTATCATTTCTAGGTCCTGGCAAAGTATGAGTATGTCTGGTTATCTGAAGTTTATGTTACCTCCTGCTTCGGTACTTAATGTGTCAAGGGCATTTTTATTAGCAGAAAACTGCTTTATTAGGGAGCATAAAAATACTTAAGATGATCAAAGATTAATTTTACCTTCATCCAAATCAGAAAAAAATAATGAAATTGAGCAAAGTTTTCTCTTTCCAGTTCTTCCCTGTCCTCATCCTCAATTTATGTTTGGTGTCTTGAAAAGGTATTTAAGAACTCAAAAAAAAAAGTTAATTGGTATTATTACTAAGGGGCACACAGAACAATATTTCCCTATGGCTTTGCCCCAAAGTTAGCCTTAACACCATCGAATGAAGGAAATGGCTTTATATTAATAAGCTTTGGAGGAGGTTGACTTAGACTGAGCACAAATCATTTTCTGCCTGATTAACTCAGAACTGAGGAATAGAGTTCCTATGTTCATAATATTTTCATTAGAAAATCAAAGTGTGTATGCAACTGTAAATGTACAATTACATGATGCATAAATGTGTCTATAGAATGCATACTAAATTATTTTAAATGTATAATCAATTATATGACATGTAGGTAAACTCAAGAGTTCCAGGGCTAGATTTATTCATATGCTCTCTAAGCAACTTCTCAGTTAAAAACTATTAACTTTCTCAGTGTGACTTATAATGTCTTTCCTTCTTTCCTTCCTTCTTTCCTTCCCTCCTTCCTTCCTTCCTTCTTTCTTTCTTTCTTTTCTTCTTTTTGTTTCATCTGTAATCAAAAGGGGGTCGTTTAAGCATAAACTTAATCCTACCACCTCTACCACACTGTAAATTTTATAAAGAGATATTTTACAATCCAGATTTTTTGGTTCATAATTTTATTGGTTATAAAGCATACTGGTCTACCTTAGAGAAATTAAGTCTTTAAAATTCTGGTTGGCAGTCTTTGTGTCCTTTGCTGTGGTCCCCTTGGGGGATGGCAGTGTCTTGGGTTGGTCAAGAGTGACTTCTCTCACTGAGTAATATACCATCATTCCAGGAAAAACTGCCAGTTGGCAGCCAGACATGAGAGGACTGGCCAATTAGCAGGCTTCTGTTCAGTCCTTGCCCTTAATTGAGTACTGTAATTGCACAATGAGGATGCTAACTGGGTGAGGCATAAGTTTGGACATGTGAAGTCACTGGCTAGGATCCAGTGGCAACATCAAGAGTGACTGGGGGACTTTAATCCTCTATCCCAAATCTCCATAAGTCCTGCAAACATATCAAATGCACATATAGCCAAAGTCAAGCAAATTGTGGACTGGCTATGGTTGTTAATTCCAGACAAATATGTTGTCCTCATCCAAATGGAACTTTGTCTGTGAGATTTTCATACATAGAAATGCTGAAATTTGGGGAGATTGAAAATGGAGGAGAGAGCCTTACTACAACCTGGATTTGAGACACCCTGAAAAAAGTTGGTGAAGAGGACAAAATCACTGGATCACTGGAAATCAAGAAGGAGCTGATAGAAAATTAGATATAATGGAGAAGCTGGAGAAATGGAACACAATGCAAGGAAAAGAATGGACGTCTCGCCCTACTCCCCTGCTCAGGAGACTAGAGGGGGGTGGCAGGTCCAGGGAGAAACCACAGACAAGGCTAGCACTGCTAGCTCCAGGAAAAACCTACAGTTACGATAAACTTCAAAAACAACATGAAGTTCTATTTCAAAAGTTACTCCTTCTACAAAGCAGGTTAGATTTGGAGAAGAAATCCAGTGCAGTGCCTGCCATATTTAGGAAGGTTTAATCAAGAAGTCATTTGGGTGAAGGGGTTAACTGTTTAATACTGAGCCACAGAACCACTACAGAATGACCATCCTTCAGAGTTCCTGGTGTAACCCTACTACTGTAACTGGGTGAGATGTGGTCATAAGACAAAGTTACACTGAAGGTTTGGACAAGACATAGATTCTCACCTGAGAAAATTAAGCTCAATTTATGAAGGATGCTGGACTGCATGTTCCATGGTGAAACCAAGTTTGGTTATGGGTAGCATTCAGAGGGCCTAGTTCAAAGGAGATGACATTAAATCTGGTTGTCTGCTAAATGCTTGCCCCACTGCCTCCATCCAACAGAGAACTCTGTGGTCCATTTGCTCTCCCAACTTATCAGGGTGAGCAGAGACATACCTTAGCTTTGATGGTTGCTACAACCTGGGGTATACGGACACAGGGCCTCAAGCAGTGTGGTGAGCATCTCAAAAAACACAGGCTGTATAGGTAGATGGAGAAAAGTCATGCCTTGCAGTAATAGAGAGACAGAAAACATGGGGCTATCAGAGTTACTACAGCCCTAGGGTGGAGACCGTTGATTGACCAAGCCAAGCAGGAAAGCAGGGCAGGATCAAGGATTCACACAAGAAAGTTAATGTAGAAACAAAATAGGCCTTAGCAATGGTTCACTAACTCTGCTCCATATCTGATGATTTACAAGGCTGCAGATGCCAGAAAGAAATCACTCATTCAAAAACAGAGGAATTCTTTTTGGACTTTGTTCATTGGTTTTGTGTGGTTTGGGTTTTTTCCCCCTTTTCATTTTGCCATCTGTATTTATCTTTTTCTCTTTTTTCTAGTTTGTTCTTTTCTGTTACTTTTATATAATTAAATAAATTTTACGCTTTACTGAGATCCTTTATCTCATCTTTATTCCCTTTTATCTTTTCTTCATTTTAAAAATTTTATTTCTTTAATCCTTTCTTTCCAACCCACTTAGTATTATTATTAATTTTTATTAATCTTAGAATAGTTCATCAAGTTCAGTTGTCAGATTTAGCAAGAATTTGCTGTATATCAATTTTTGGTTTAGTTCTGTGTCTATAATTACAGATCCTTGTCTATGGTTAAGGATGGTATAGTGGTAGCTGCTATTGGTTCTTATAGCATGTCAACATCGTCTGTGTTTTACTCTATTGTTGTTGACTTTATTGCTATTGTCAAGGTGACGTTGTTTTTATTGATTAGTTTTACTGTATGTTAATATCTGGTTTGTCTTTGTGTCATGAACAATACTGTAGTTCATTTTCTGAGAAGTAGGTGCTGAGCAAATTTTGCTGTCTCCTGCCCTCTCAAATTAACAGAGGTGATTAGATCTTAGAACAGAGATGAAGACATACAGTTAGCCATGCTCAGAGTGCACCACTGTGATGCAGACACCAACAAAAGACATCCCCATACTGCCAATAAAGTCTTTCCACAATAAATGACCTACAAACTTCAACACACACACACACACACACACACACACACACACACACACACACATTGAGAAGACAAGGCAAAAAACGACACCCAAAGCTCTCAAATTCCCCAAACCCAATCCATGGAGCACCACTGGGGAGAAAAATAAAAAACCAAAGAGCTAACTTAAAACAAATGATTCAAGAGGAGGCAAAAAAGTAAAAGATCAATAAAGTGTTCAGCATAGTCAAAAAGGATAACTCTATATAGACAATGGACCTAAAAATAAAAATGATCAATAAACTTGTAGAACACACTAATAAAAAGCTAACTGAGCTAAGAAAAATGACACAAAACATGAATGACCATTTTACCCATGAATTAGAGACCATGAAAAGGTGCCAAACATAAGTGTAGGAAATGATGCCTATGAGGACAAAGTATCAGAACTAGCAGATGCAGCTTCTTCAGGTTCTCTATAGTCAGAGATACCTGAAAAGCAACAAGGTAACATGGAAAATAGGTACCATAGTGGGTAGACAACACAAAGAAGACTAATATAAGATTCACTGAAATTTGTGAGATGTCAGGAAACAGCATTAATGGCATAAAAATATATTCACAGAAATAATAGAGGAAATCCATCCAAATATGGGGAAATAATTTAAATATAGATAAATAAGGCATAGTATTAGTTACTTTTCTGATTGCTGAGATAAAATACTCAATGTCCAAAGTTAAATGAGGAAAGATCTAATTGGGTCAGTGTGTAGAGGTTTCAGTTCCTGGTTGGCTGGCTGCAAGGCAGGGCAGCAAGGCAGAGAAGCATTACAGAGGGTAAACAGTCCATGGCTGGCAGAAGGCAGAGGCAGCATGACAGTGACATGGAAAGCAGCAAGCAGCAACAAGTGACAAATGATGAGAAATGCTCTTTCTATCCCTTCATCTTAACCAGTCTATCCACCCCTAGATAGCAATCACACCCAAGATGGGTGACCCTTAGTGCTTCCAAGAACTATGTCTAACCAATCAGTATATTAATTTAGTAATCACACAACCTTAATCCTAGCATCACACACTCCAGATCCAGCCACCTCCAAAAATCCCACCCCCTGTAATCACATGAGGCTGTCAGGAAACATCTAGACACAAACCATAACAGGCATATAGAGCTACAAATAGGCATGATCAGAAAAGGATTTCTCTATGACACATCATAGTCAAAATCCCTGAAGTCCAACACAGGACAGAAGTTTAAAAACTGTTAGAGAAAAAGAAAAAATCATATATAAATCTAAGGCCATTGGAATGACAGCATATTCCTCAACATATCCCTAAAACTCCAGGAGAGACTGGAATGAAGTGTTGAAGCATGAAAAGAAAAAGAAAACAACTTCCAACCTAGGCTTATGTCCTGCAAATGCTCTCTTTCAAAGCTGATGGAGAGGGCTGGGGATGTAGCTCAGCGGTACAAGACTGGCAAGCATAAGGTCCTGAGTTTGATTCCTGGTACAAAAAGCAAACAAACAAACAAAACAAAATACACCTGATGGAGAAATCAGGTATTTCCATGACAAAGAGCACCCTTAGAAATTCATGACCTCCAAGCCAACAAATTCCCAAGCATATCCTCAAAAGATACAGTGAAGCCAATAATGCTAAAGCATCAAATGGAATGAATATTCTAGGCAATATGAGCATTTAAGCAGAAGAGAAAGAAATGAATCCGTAATAGGAAAAAACTAGATGACAAGAATAAGCTGATAATATCAAAAAATGCTCAATGTGAATGGTTTCACCTCACCAAATAAAAAGCACAAGTTGACAGATTTGACCAATAAAGAAAACTCAATGATACACTGTATGGAAGAAACACATTTAAACCGAAAACATATTTAAACCATAAAAGTCAAAGGATAGAAAACAATACTCCGTGCAACAGAAACGTGAAAACAAGCAGGAGTAGCTACTCTGTGCTCATATGAAGTGGACTTCAAGCCAAAACTAATGAGAAAAGCCCAAGAATGTCACTACATTTTGATTAAGGGAACAGTTCAATAGAAAGAGATAATAATTATTAATATATATGCACTAAACATCGGTGCACCCAAATTTATAAAACACTCTTGTACATAAAAGATCAGATAACTGCAAGCACAATAGTAGTGGGGGAGCCCCAATACCTCACTATCACAAATCATCAACTAGATAAAAAATCAATGAAGAAATACAAAAGTTGAACTGCACCAATGACAAAATTGACTTAATAGATATCTGTAGTGTTTCATCCCAAAACAATAGAATACACACTTTTCTCAGGAGTACATGGAAGTACTATCTTATAAAGCAAGCTTAAATAATACTAAAAAATCAAAATTATTCTATGTATATTATCTGTTAATAGTGTAATGAAACTCAAAATCAATGGCAAAAGAAACAACCAAAATTATTCAAATACATGGAATTAAATAATACATTCCTAAATAATCAATAGTTTACACAAGAAAACAGGAGTTTAGACAGATTCCACACTGAAATGATAATACCAGTAACATGTACTAGAACCTAAGAGACACAGTGAGAGCAGTCCTAAGAGAGGTTTATACCTGCTCACATCACAAAGGCAGATCAAGTCCAAGGGCAGAATTTAATAATGCAAACCAAAGTCCTAGAAATACAAGAATACAAAATAGCATGAGAGAAGAAATTATAACTATAGAATCAAAAAATCACTGAAGTTGACATAAAAAACAAAATAATCAATGTATTGAAGAGCTAGTTCTTTGAAAGAATAAACAAAATAGACAAACCAGTAAACCATCTTACCAAAAAAGGAAATAAAAAAATCTATATCAATGCAATTACAAATAAAAAGATGAAATCACAATAGATGCCACCAAAATCCAGATTATCAATAATTACTTTGAAAACCTGAACTACAATGAAGTGGGGAATTGAGAAAAAATAGGCCCCTACATGCATATGAATTACCAAAGTGAGCCAAGAAGATGCAAAAACTCTGAATCATCCCATAATAAGCAGATAAATTGAATCTGTATGTTTAGAAAAACCCTATCAAATAAGAAAAGCCAAGGTCCTAATGGATTCATTGCTGAATTCAACAAAAGCTTTATGGATGATCTAACAGCAATACTCATAAAACTCTAATGAAATTGAAAGGAAAGAAGTACTCTGAAAAATTTTACTGGAAGGTAGCATTATCCTGATTCTGAAACCAGAGAGGGATCCAACCAGAAAAACAAGCTACAAATTAGACTTTTTAGTGAACATAGATACAAAGATCTCCAATCAGCTATTGACAAACAGAATGTAACAAATCATCAAAAAGATTATACATCATGTCTAAATAGGCTTCATCCCAGAGATGCAAGGATGGTTCAACATGCACAGTCAATAAATGCAATGTACCACATAAACAGAACCAAAGACAAAAAATATAATCTTCTAAATAGATCCAGAAAAAGCCTTGGACAAAATCCAACATCTTTCTTGGTGGAAATACTGATGAAAATAGATATAAAGCAAGATGTATACCTTATCTCAATCTGATAAAAGCCATTATGACAAACCTACTAACTGTTGCTATATTAAATGGGTAAGAACTAAAAGCTTTCCCTCTAAAATCAGAATTAAGACATGGATGTCCTCTATCACAATTACTGTTGAAAATAGTACTTGAGACATTTATTAGGGCAATTAGATAGAGATAGAAAAAAAGAGATTTTTATAGGAAAGAAGTCAAACTGCAATAATTTGCAGATGACATAATTCTTTATATAGGAGAAACAAAAAATTCCACCAAAAGACTCCTAGAATTAATAATCAAATTTAACAGTGTAGCAGGATAGAAAATCTACACCACAAAAACCATTAGCATTCCTGTACACCAACAATGAACTCACCAAGAAAAATTTAGGAAAACAATATGATTACAGTAGCTTTAAGAAAAACTATGTACTTAGGAATTAACCTAACAAAGGAATTAACCTATGAAAACTATAGTACTATGGAAAAATGACTTCAAAGAAGACATCAGAAAATGGAAATATATATCCCCTGTTTCTTGATAGGCAGAACCAATATTGTCAAAATGCCCATATTCTCAAAATTGATACCTAGTTTTAATATTATCTCAATAAAATACCAACAATATTCCTCACAGCATGAGACAAAATGATCTGAAAACTCACACAGAACCAGAAGAGACCTAGAATAGCAAAGGCAGTCCTAAACAATGAGAACAAAGCAGGGAAAATGCCTGTTCACAAGGGTCGTGAACAAGCATTCACAATCCTTGAAGATGTAGGAGCGGGACAGCCCTTTTGAACTGAATCTCAACAGCACAGGAAATAACATCAAGTATCAACAAGTGGGATAATTTCAAATTTTAAAATTTTGCACAGCAAAAGAAACAATGAAAAGGACGAAGAGCCACTGTGCACAATTTTTTAAAAATTGACAGCTATGCTTTGGACAGAGCTAATATCTAGAATATATAAAGAACTCAAAAATTTATACCTCCCCAAATATGAGACCCAATGAAAATGAATAGATGCATCTCAGAAACAGAAGTACAAATGGTCGATAAATACATGAAACAAATGGCCCGTTTGTCTGGACATTATAGAAATGCAAATTAAAACTAGACTGAGATTCCTTCTTACTTCAGAAAGGATAGCTATCATCAAATAATCAAGTAATAACAAATGCTGGCAAGACTGTAGGGAAAAAAGATTCCTTCTACATTGATAGTGGAAATGTAAACTAGTGCAATCACTATGGAAATCAGAATGGAGATGCCTCAAAAAACAAATCACAAATTCCATTCTGCCTTGTTATTCCCCTCCTAGATAGCTATCCTAGAGTTAAAGACATCATATTACAGTGGTACAGTTAAATACAATTAATGTAATTATTGTATATGGTAAACATTTACCAACAAAAAATTTCAGGGAAAAAAGAAATGCTAAAACTTTCACTGCCTATAGCTTATAGGAAAAGTTTGCAGTTTTAAAAAAATATTGGCAGTAAATTCGTTCACTGATATTTCTGTGGTGACAATGAGCCTCCCTGAATTATACAGCTCAGAAACAAAGCCTTTACTCAACTAATGAAAAATAGTAAAACTCTATAGAACTGTTATAGCATTTAGGAATATAAAAAACTTAGCAAACACTCTGACTAGCATTATCTCAGATGAATAGAAGACACAGTAATACCGTGGTTCATGAATTCTGCTTGTGAACAATTCAGTTTGCAAACAGGAGCATTCAGTAAAATTTTGGTTCTATTCACACATTCCATCTGGTGACTAAAGTGAATGAGGCCATCTTCACATAAACACCAACATGGCCCTCATCCTCGGAATTGGGGCATGAATTAAGTTACTGGACAGGAATCTTGGCAAAATTTTGTGAACTGAGGTCCCACTGTATTGAAGATTATAGTAGATTATTAACAGATGGTTGGTATGCATGTAGTGATTATTTAGAAATTGTCAGAATTAGTTGAAAACAAATCATCCCAAAGACACATAATTTCCTATTTAAATGGACTCTGTAGGGTGGTAGATGAGAAGCCATGGGTATAACATTTCATTTTAGTGGGACATGTGATAAAGCCTCAGTGAAGGGAATGTTGGGTAATTATGCAACCCAATCACTGGGCCTAGAATGAGAAAACCTATCTGATTCTCCCATAACTCATGTAGAGTTTTTGAAACTATTTCTTTGAGTACTTTACAGAATAGGTACATTTGTTTTAGTATTTTTGACTTCATTGTAAGATTACTGAATACTTGACAATCATATGAATGGCAGCCTGAGTGTTAGATGAACCCAAAGAAAAAAGCTAAGTCTCTTCCATGACTATTTGCCAGTCATTGGATGTCATACTTATGTGAGAGTCCCAGAGAATGTCCTGTTTAAATCCTATCTTGTTCAGTATGTCAGTATATTTGGTAGAAATGTAGAAGTGCTAATTATTAAAGTTGTGCCTAAATATGGGAGGACAGCTTCTTGATATAATTTCAAATTATCACTTGTTTTATAGTAGTAAAGCTAGGCCAAAAGAATATCAGATTTACGACATGTGACCATAAAATTCTACCTTTAAGTTACAAGGTGTTAGTAACAGCATTATGGGATGGAAAGCTGACCATAATAGCACTTTAAAGGTAAAAGCATCCAACAATTACATATAAATCAAGTGGGAGTCAAATTCTGAAGATTTAAAGAATTCTTTGTTGTGCAAATATTTTGCTTATTTCAGTTAAGCAAGCATTCAGTGAATTTTGTCTCTGCCTTTCTAGAGGCCTTACCTGTGCAGCAGTACACAAGGAGGACTGGGAGTTGAAAAATCACAATGAAGAAGACATTTTTCAGATGTGAACATATGTAGGTCGGAATACAGATACACAGGTCAACAAAAGTTGTTGAGGCACAATTATGCAAAACTGGGTTCTGCAGAGCTTCCTGGAATTATCTGGTCGAACAAGAAGAATTGCTCCAGATAACATCAGGGCAGGGGAGTGCATGGTGCATTTGAAGAGCATTGGGAAACTGTATATGTGAAAGCACAGGCTTCTCTGTGCTCTCTGTTACAGATTATGAAAAGATTTAAATACAATGAATTGCTTGGACTTTATCCTTCAACTAATGGAGAAAATGTCACAGAATTTAAATTGGTGGCATCACTAGATCTTTGTTTGAGATAAACAACCCTAAGCGCTCAGTGCTTCCTTGATTAAAATTGGACAGGACCAGAAGCAAGGAGATATAGCAAGAAATAGTGAAGGAGGAGTCTTTGGTTACAGTAATAGAACCTAAATTGATCTCGTTTTACCATGAATTGATTCAATTTTATAACCAAGAGTAGGAGTTATGGTAACCTTAGCAATGATTCTGTAAATATCGGTGCCGTTATGATTTGTTCTGTCTTTTGTCTCTACTTTGTTCTATTTTCTCCTCTATCTCTGATGCAAGATTCTTAGGATAAATCTGTGACCACAAATATGCAGCCAGGCTTGAGTTATGTGCCAATCTATTGAAAACTCATTCAGTTCAAGGGTTTGGTAGGTTTGGACCTCAGCTCCCTTTTATATAACCATTTCCAACTTTGTACCTGATAACAGAGCTTGAGTTTGCTCAGAGATGTTGTGAGCCCAACTTCATACAATGGATCCTGATTACTTTAGGACAAACATCAGAGTCTTGTTCTATATTTTTCTGTTTATTTAGAAATAAACTGGAAGTATCCTTGAAACCTATTTAATTCCAGTGAGATGACAAAGACAGTGTGCTGGCAGACATTTCTAAAAAGCCAGTTTTTCTTTTGATAAAAGCTGAGGGAGGCTGAAATTTTTGAGGCCACCTGCTTTTCTTCATTCTCTTAAAACAAATGTAATGTTTTTAGCTGCAGTAGCCAGTAGTGACTGAGGTGGCTAGGGTTGAGTTTCAGCTTGACTGGCCTTTGGCTGCATGTAGGTGATGGATGAGCACGGTTGTGGGCAGGCCGCGGGGTATGGCCTTGTGGCCTGGTCCTCACCGCTGCTTCATTAGCACATTTCCCTCTCGTGCCTCCCGGACACCATGAACTAAGCAGCTGTTCTCTACTGCGTGCTTCTACCGTAATGTACCTGCCCTGGAGCCAGCTCCCCACTGACTCAGTCCCTCCAAACTGAGCTGAACTGTGCCTCTCCTCGTTTACACTCTGATGTAGTGCACTGTACATCAGCAAAGATAAGCTGACTAACACAGTGACCACGAGTAAATACATATGTAGGAAATTCCAGTGTAACTGCAAGGACATGGGCCTTAGTTTTTTGAGAAACTGTCACCCATGAGAACAACTGTCTACCTCCAGAACTCTTAGTATGTGAGAGAGATGCATCCTACTTTGTGTAAGCTTCTTACTATTAGACATTTTTTGGATACTTGCAACCACATATATTTCTCAGTGTTGTTAACACCTTTAGCAAAAATAATATGGCTATGGAGGTAAAGTCAGAAGAAACTTATAGCTACTATTCAGAACACATGTCCAGTAAAATGCAGGGATGGCTTAGCTTCCTTCAAGGAAGGAAGTGGTCTTGCGTAGAGATAGTCCCTGCTGGAATCATACTAAATGGGGGCAGAAACCCAACAGGAACTTACTGCAGAGATGTTTGGAAGACTCTTTGCCTCAGTGAAGCCATAGGTTCTCGATGAAGAAAAGGGAACAGGGCTAGAAAAATGACTGCATGAGAGTCATGCAAAAGTGAAAAAGAAGAGGCTTCTTTCTTAGGTGCAGCAGTTGCTTGAGAGTGAGGATGACTACCAGTAGAGGACAATTATGGCTGTAGTTGTGTGTGCGTGTGTGTGTGTGCGTGCGTGCATGTGTGTGTGCGTGTGCGTGCGTGCGTGTGCGTGCGTGTGCGTGCGTGTGTGTGCGGGCGTGTGTGCGCGTGTGTGTGCGTGTGTGTGTGTGTGTGTGTGTGTGTGTGTGTGAAAAAGTTTAGGTAATAGCAACAGAAATATAGCATCAAGGAATTTCAAGGGACAATTGCCTGTATGTATATGATGTACCTAGTTAGTTTGCTAGGTTTCAAATTATTAATTCCTTCTTTCTCCAAATCTTGCTCCTAAGAGTAATTCATGAATAAATGATTATAATAAAATAAAATGAGTGCAAAACAAAAATTGAAACAGAGAAATCAGCACAAAATAATAAGAGCAGCTATGCATGAACTGTGCTTGGCCCGAAATCATGCACAGCTCTCAGGGGCACTGGTGGCTGTAGTTAAATGAGAAACAGGGATAGTAGGTGAGAAGGAGCAAACACCGCTTTACAAAAACTAGAATTCCTTAAATGTGCAGTGTGTCTGTGTGTAAAGCAAGTCAGAGCCTTGCATGAAGCACAACTCTTCCTGATATGCTGTCAGAAAAAAAATCCTAAAATCCTCAGAAATAGTTTCCTATAAGTATATGTACACTAAACCTGGAGACAGGTGTATAGTATTTCTCACACTACCCCTCAGCATGATGGTGTGATGTCAAGCACAACTCATAAGCTTTACTCTGAGTTTGGAGAAAGAAAAGCTAATGGTCCCGCTCTCTATATTGGTCAAGTATGTCTGAGATGTTACATTTACCATTCTCAGGAGTATGTTTCACAAACAATAGTTACCGACTGAAGAGCACTGTGTGCATACACATCACATTCTCAGTAGGTTCTTGCGGAATGAACACAGCATGAAGTGCACAGCTTGTCCATTGCTCCTGAACATGTCAGTGAGAGTATTCCTGTTCCCTCTGAGAGCTTCTATAGTCCAGTAATCGGAAGAATGCAAATCTGACTAGAAATAAGAACAAATGAAAATAAAATAGGAATTTGAAAAACACTACAAGCAATAGTAGATGGTGGCAATTTACTGCTTAGCAAATGATGTTTGTCTGTTACTATCTCTCTAAGCACTGGATTTAAAATAATAGTTCCTGAATAAATTTTGAAGAAAGATGAAATTTACGAATGTTTATTTTCATAACCTGTTATCATACATGGCAGGAGAGTAGACAAAAGGAAAACCACAAGGACAGAGCAAAACAGTCAGAGGGTAAACTAGACCTAATATTTCCTGAGGTCTGAAAAACTGCAGATTATATGAGTCATTAATAAACGAGCAAAGCAGACTTTCAGCATTTGTGAAGAATTACTCTTGGAAGCAGAGTATGAAAATGTGGTATGGATTTATGTATGTATCTGATCCTCAGCCAGGGATAGATTCCAAGCATAGCCATGGACGTAGTTGCACATGTGAATGTCTTGGAAAATCCAGCCAGAATTCTACGTCCCTAAGTTGCACAACCTCTGCCTGAAATATTCTTGGAAATATAAATATGCACAACATGTAGAAGCCAGAACAATTTATATGATTGTTTTTATAGGGAGAAATGTTTCAACTTTGTAGCATATAGGATTATTGTGCCCCAAGAAATTATTCATCAAATTCTGATTAAAATTCTAATACTATTAAGAATTATTTACCATTTTTCTAAAGTATTTTAATAGCTTCCACCTTCCTCAAAACCACAGTTTATTTTACCTGCAAAAGAATCAGAAAAATAAAATGAAGAGCTAGGCAATAAGGGAGTTAAACTAAAGAATCCAGCCACAAAATTCCAAGTATTTTAATGGATGTTCTTGGTTTTCCTTGGGATTTAACAAAAAAACTGCTGCCTTTGCAATCTACGCCAGGTTAGTTTACAAAATCAGGAATATTTATAAGTTGAAATTCACTGCGCCTTTAGATGAGCAGAAACTTGTGAGATCCCACCCACACAGAAACCTTTTCCACAGCCTGGCTGCCCCCACTCTCTAGCCAAGCCCTTCCAAAGGAAAGCAAATCACTGCTGCACAGGTCAGCTCATGCCATCGTTGAGTTCATCGGGTGGCAGAGAAGCTCTTTCTTACATAATTCAGATGCCATGTTGCTTAGCCTGTGAATATTTGTAAGGTTGTTTCTATTAAAGTTCAGATAATGGTGACTTGCAGCCCCTAGGCACCCTGCAAGAAAGTATCTTTTTTTTTAGAACGGTTCTAAGCACTTTTCACTCCCCCACTGGCCTCATAGTGCCACTAACATGGTTTTCATATAGGCCCAACCCAGTCTTTCCCACTGGTGCTCTTGGTACCCTGCCATGGCCCTGCCTCAAAGCTGATGGCCCTTGTGAGGTGGGCCGCTCTGCCAGGCAAGGTGGGCCTTTCCTGCTGGCTGCTGCAGTGAGGCTAATACTTTTCTTTTGGCCATTTATTGTAAAAAATCTGTATAAAATGTTCTGTCGCATGGGCAATAACTTTCACAAATGCTAACTAAAGGTTTGGGAGTATTTGTCACAAGAAAAATTTTCACTGGAAGCACGTAAGCCACAGGGCGCTCCTGAAGCACCCTTTTTTGACCTGTGGTTTTCTTTCCGTGGCAGTCAGTTTCCTTCCATTGGTCAGTGTTGTTTGGCCACATAATTGCTCGACCATGAAAGGGAAAAATATTTACCCTTGACATAAATTTCAGGTTAACATACTAAAATGTTCTATCCTGAGACTTTTTTTGGGGGAATGATCCTGTGAGATCCAAGAAAAATCATATTAATATGTCATATTTTAACATCAGCAATTTCTTACAGT
Organism: Dinomys branickii; assembly: GCA_004027595.1. Taxonomy (NCBI): domain Eukaryota; kingdom Metazoa; phylum Chordata; class Mammalia; order Rodentia; family Dinomyidae; genus Dinomys; species Dinomys branickii. The sequence goes on along the minus strand of PVLD010003300.1, from coordinate 45,028 downwards.
GTGGTTAGTTCAGTTTGGGGTAATATTAAGTAAAGGCCTTTCTCTCAGCAAAGACTTGTGTGTTAACTAAGGGAAAACAACTGTGGCTAACTTAAACAGAAAAGAAATGAGTTAGAAGAAAATTAGGCAGCTCCCAGAACCTGGCTCAGAAAACACGTGGAGAACTGTCATCCACCGTGCTGGGAGCAGCTCAGGCTCTGTGGCAGAGGTCTGGGGAGGAAGCTGCCATCAGCACAACCAGCTCTGCACATGCCGTCAGGCACCAGCAGCAGACTCATTTCTCTCACCTCAGACTCAAAACTGGTGTTGTTCGAAAGCGGTTTTCACAATGATGAGATTTTTCCTTTGGGTCTAGCATAGGGCCACTAGCCACAGGTGGCTACTCATCCACTGAAATGTGGCTGGTGTGTCTAGAGAATTGGATTTTAACACAGTGTTTATCTATCAGATATCCTTGTTTGGGGATTGTTCAATACATTTTTTACATGAGCTATTTTTCCAAGTGCGAAAGGTACCACCCAAACTTCTCTGGCTCGTAGATCTTTGTGTTTGATCTGAGTGAGAGACAACAGTACACAGTTGGTGGGTTCCGTACGTATGTAGCATTCTTCTATAAATATCATCTATCACACTGAGCCGGGGCGCTCCAATAGGCTTCTTTGGCAAGGCCAGCAGCACCAGGACGAAGGTGTTATGAGAAAATCAGTGAACTTTCCCACATAGGTAAGGACTGAGGTAAGAGTTAGGAAACCGAAGCCCTGTGTTTTGGGTTAGAATTCTGCCTGAACTAAAGCATTTGTGCTTCATTTTTCTCATCCAAAACAAGGATATAGTGAGAGAATCTACCTCAAAGAGTACGCAAGTAAATTCATTTAAAGTACAGAAGAATATCTTGTACTCAGTAAGCTGCCACCACACATTGGCCTTTGATGTCATCAGCACTACAGGCACATAGGTGATTTGCAACAGGAGGCCCAGAAGATCCTGACCAGCTCCTGTGACCACATGGACAGGAATGTCTACCACACCGCTGAGATTCATGATACACACCCTGGAAGTTAGAGATGTGCCAAAGACATTGTTGACTGATTACAAGATGGACAGCCTCCACTTTTCAGATGGTAAAGAATTTATCCTGCTTTGAAAATTCCAACCTTCTAGAAATAAGAAGCAATTTGTTTGCTGATGAAGTATATATTTAGTATTCCAGAAGATGAGAAAAAATGGAAAAGTTTCAGATTTAGGGTAGAGCTTGTGGAAACACACAAAACGAAGGAAACGGTGCCAATAACACTAATTTGTGCTGACTCTGAGGAAAACATTAGTGGCTTCAGAAATTATTCCTGCCATCATAGGGAGGACTTTTATTTTTATAAAAAATTGAAACCAACAAATGGAAAAAAAAAATAAAGGACTCCAACACTCAGATTAAAACATGGAGTACTGCAGTGGTGAAAGAAACTCCATCCACCCTGCCCTTGCATTTAGGTGGTTTTTCAGGCTTACAGTTTGCTTACATCTCTCTGCGGGCCTTCAGACGACGTTTCCCACCACACAGGATTGTTTTCTGTGTCCTCTTGAAGGACAAAAAAGCAAAAATAATTCTGAGCCTTCAAAGATAATTTCTTTTGTAAAAAATTTTCAAAAAAATAGAAGGAAGGATTTTAATGTAGTTTTTTTCCTGTTCCTAGAAGTTACTGTATTATCTAGCCAGGACAAGTTTCCATCTGGTTTTGAAAACAAACACAATGTACTTTCTTTCTGTACTGTGTTATAAGCAGTGAATGAAAGAGTTATAATATGATTTATTCTAGAGGGAAAAACTAACCTGGAGAGACCCCTCCATATGAGATAAATAAGTGGGTTTGCACGTGCATGTGTATAAATCTTGCAAGCCTTTTACACGTGTGTTTTTCAAATGCTACTAGTTTATAAAGATGAGAAGATATTTTAGTTATCTAGGGACCAAATGAATATGACATGGAATCTTCATCAGTCAAGAGCCAAGTACTTTGAAGTATTCGTGCATACCAACTGGGAGAAACCTACTGTGCTACACTTAAACCTAAACACACATACAGCACGATACAACTTTTACATTGGTTATGGGAAGGCTCACAATCTTCTGGATAAAATGATATGTTTTTATGTAATTTCTAGGGTGATAGTTTAAACAGATATCTAAACTGATATTTTCATTTTTTATTATTAATTTTCTAAAAGAATATGACATGTATATTTTTAAAATATTGTGTATGGTTGAGTTGGCTTTTTGATAGCAATCATGGTCATGGGATGGATTTTCTTCGATACCTGTGCCTAATGGTTCCATGAGTGATAGCACACACTTTTTGAGACAACTGGACAGGGTGAAATAACTTTTATTCATAACAAAGCAACACATCCATGTGTGCACGAACCTACAAGAAGTTTACGCTAGCATTCTGTTTTGCCCAACCGTATGATTCAAACTAAATTTGAAATACTTATATTTACTTGGATTTTTCACCATCTTCTTTTAGATGAAACTTCAACTAAATTTCACACAGACTTTTCTGCTTTGAAATATTAACTTTTGGAGGCCACAAAGACTGCTCTGGGTGAAGGTCAATTTATCCTTGTCTACGAAGACAAAGAGTCAAAGGAGGTATTGGTGATGAAACTAAGCTGCTTTATTTCTCTACTGCTTTACACTGAATGGAAACCTGCTCCCTCTCCATCTTACTTTATGGGAAACAGAAGGCTGCTTATCTCAGTGGGTTATCTTTGCAAGACAGAGTGCAAGGAGGGAGAACAGCGACTGGTGGTCTTTCTGCCCCTCAAGGCCTCTAGACAAAAACCTTCAACATGAAATTCCTGAAAAATAATACATTATTCCATAGAATTGCTCCTTCAATTTATTTACAAGCAACCTCTTCTTCCCTTCTCCACTCTGTTTCTCACACACACTGCAGTGCTAGAACAATCTCTGATTAGTAAGGGAAGAGCATGATATGGTGTTCAAATGAATTAATAGTCCTTGATGAATAGCAAAGATTAATGAAGACCACCAGGACCATTTGCTCTTGTTTGGGAAATAAATTAATGAAGTAACATTATTAGTGAGCATTATATAAGCATATATTTTACTACACCATTAGAGACCTGGTAGAGATCTGACTGACAGAATTTTCTTAGTGAAAAATAGCCTCAGGGTTTGGGAAAGCCAACTATAAACAGCTTTCAAAAGTGCACATTAGACTCTCAAGGTATGTTTACACAGCACCTTTCCAATTTTCTGTTTTCTTATAAAGCCACAGATAGGTATTTTACTTGAATGTCTAATTGATTAATTTCTCTTCTTTTATAATTCATGTTTTATACATACATACAAACACAAATACATGTCACACATGTTTGGTACGGTATTGATATCATAGTTCAATTTGAATAGCTAACTTTGGCAATCATTTTGTAATTGGATCACAAGCGAGGTCTTAATCTGCAGCATTTTTTTTTTGACTCAGGCATTGCATCTGTGGCTTAACCTTACCTTTTTCTGTGATGTGTGTGTGGGGGGGTAGGAATGAATCCCAGTATAGTCTTTCAGATTGCAATTCCAAGGACCAAGATATTCCTACCCCAGGAATATTCTTCTACTCCAAAAGAAAATATGTTCAAGCTATACCATTCATTTTTTAGAGGGTCACCTGAAGTTTATTCTTCCTTTACCTTCTCATCTAATGAAAACATTTGGTGCCTACTTTCTCATGCTGGGGACCTTCAGACAAAAGCAGGGTGGTGAATCACAGTTGCAGTTCAAGCCCTGAAAGACACTTTCTATTAAAATGGACAACAGATGTGCACAAAGAAAAGAAATAGATCAAAGATGTGAACTCCATCTGTGAGGATATTTGCAGACACAAAGTATGTGGGTTTTTTGTTATTTTAAACTTTCATCAATGCAACTTTCTGGGTGGAGGAGGAAATAACACTGAAAAGTAAAATAAATGAGGGAGTAGGCATCTATGGATAAGAAAGAAATTGTATTCATGGAATGGAATGAGATTTCAAAGAAAGCAATTTAATACACATTTTTAAGGACTTTATTTATGCAGGCACTGATGGAGTTGCTGCTAATTCAAACAGCACTACAACATGGCAGCATCTCTACCCTAAGAATTCCAAATTTCAAAATAACTGCCCTAGAAGAAAGAATGTTGAGCTCATAGCAATATAAAGTCAAGTGATACATTGACTTATAGATTGATATACATTGATATATAGGTTGATATAAGCCATTGATAGTCTCTACAAAAAAATTGAATTGTTTACGTAATTAAATAAAAACTGTGTGAATAAAGGAGAGCTGTTGCACAAGAGCTGAAATAACTTGGAAATACTACAAGCAATATCTGGCTTTTATGACATTCTCCTCTTGTGCCATGAGATCAGATGCAGTTTGTTGAGGAAGCAGTAGAGACCACAGTGAGTCTGGAGCTTGTGATTTTCAGCATTTTACTGGATTGTTATTTACAACTATTTCCTACGGCGCTGAACTTGACCACATACCTCGTTCCTTTCTGACCAAGTTGTTGTCAGACCAGAAGTCACACTGCTTTCTGTTGTTTGGCATTCCTGACTCCAAGCAAACATTCATGAATTGGTACTGCTTAGTCCAGCCTTCATAATTCTTTTGGTGTAATTTGGAGGTTTTTGCATGAAGAGTCAGTGTGATTATTGTATATGTCTTTACAGTTTTCATTTTTCTAATGAAATGTCAAGGCCAGCACCCAAGGTCAGCGAAGTCTTAACATGGCCGGAGAACCTGAAGACAATGAAGCACACAAAGCTTAATCATATCCATTATTTCTGATGGTCATTAACCAGGTATCAGGGAAGCAGGTGAAAAACTTTATCTTCAGCTCTCTATAAACTGAGGTAATGGGAAAAATGTAGGAAAGTGTTAGGTTAGATCTGTCGTTACTTTAAAAGCTTGTTTTTCATTTTAAGAAATCTTAACTAGATAAATAATAATAGTTACCATTTATTTTAAGACCTTGAAAACTTTGCAAGACCTATGGAAGAATTTAAAAGTTTCTTCTTTAGATAAGGGTATTTGTGTAAGGAAAATAAGGCTGTAGTTCACCATTTTTCTAGGAAAAAAGGGTCTATAGTTTAAACTTTTCTGGGCAATGAACTTAAATGAGTAGTGAAACTAAATGAAGCCCACGTGCCATTCTTAATTGTAAAGCAGAAAACAAGTGATTTATTCTTAAATGTTTAGATAACAGGTAAATTTCAATTAGCTTGTTATATTAGTCACTCAAATTATATTTTTATGCCCTGATTTCTTTTTGGTGGTGGACATCCACATTAATTTTATTAAATGAACGGCACTGTTTTATGAGACTAAATAATGTTTCTCTTAAAAGTTTATTTGCTCATAGCTAAACCACACAGTTGAAGGTTGTTATTTATATTTATCTTATTATAAGTACTTAAGTCTAGGAAAAATTGATACTCTACCTAAGTAAATATTCTCTAATATTTACAAACCAATATTCTCTAATCTTAATTTATTTCTATAAAACGGTAACTCATATTTAAAATAATCTATTTTGTAGCACAGCCTTCACAAAACAAATTATGATAAGTGGTATGCTTGTATCTTTTAGTGTAGTTTCACAAATAAATACATTAATTAATTGGAAATGGTAATATTCAGTTTTCTTCTTTGATAAAATTAAGAAGGACGTAAAATATAAGCAAATTGATATCATTTTAGAGCAATCAAATTGTTTCTACAGTGAGTAGATGGAGTTGCTAATAAAATGAATTCAAAAAGGAGACTCAGAAAACAGGAAAATAAGCAGCAGTGGTGTTTATCACTGGCAGGCTTATGAGAGGAAATTAGAATGGGAATTCCACTTAGCAGTGTAGTGACTTTGATACTGTATAGTAATAAGGGATGGGGTAAATTACAATTTATACAACACTTAAAAGAATATAAAAAGGACCTGGCATTTCTTGTTCTAGTAGCTTTTAACATAGCTTGCTACGATATATTTTTTTAAAATCCCATTTGCTGATAGGCAATAACATTGTCTAAAATAAATATAACCCATTGTTTTCAACTTCTTAGTGTGATGAACATAGCAATATATCAGAGGGAAGGATCTAGTTTAAGGAAGAGAAGATATAATTGGAAATCGCTCCTAATAGCTGATCAGTTCTTGAAAACTCAAGCAATAGTTGTATCTAGGTACCAAAGAGAATTTAGAGTGACCAGCAACACGGAAAATGTTAAGCACTGTGAGGAAAGGAGATGCACCACAGTAGAGCTCTCCAGAGCTGATCAGATGGGCAGGAAATGGTGTTTTCTGTGTCTGACTCCCGCCCACGCGCTCTTAAGTGAAGGAAACCAGTTGTTTTCCCTGCTGGGGGCATCATCAGTCCAGCTCCTGGTCTGGGAAAGGCAGGCTTTCTGCCTCCCCAGGCTCATCCCTGCGTGCGCAGCGCTGCTCTTCACCCTTCGGAAGCATCGACGTGGTGATTGTGGTTTCTGCATTCCCTGTAACTCCTTCCTTCAGCAGGAGTGTATCCTGCGCTGTTTCTTCAGAAATTCTCTGCCCCTGGAAGAGTTTTCTGTAAGTCACAGCCACTCATTGACCTTTTAATGTACACAATCTAGGCATTCTCTGTTTTGGGAAAGCTTCTCTGAATCCAGTTTAGAGTTAGTTACGTTTCTGAGTACCCACAATAAAAACCTGTGCACTTAGAACATAAAAATACCATCGTAGACTTGGCTGTCTGCTTAAGCAGCTCATTAGCATCTCCAGTACAAGTGTGTTTCTGCTCATATACACCTGGTGGTGTTTTATCACCTCCATCTCCTAACTTGCCACAGTGCTCATAGATACCTGGTGAAATAAGCCCCAAAGAACTGAAAGGTAGAGTGATCAGTGCCAGTTGAATGTGTCCACAAACTGGTACCCAAAACAAAGGGTGTGTTGCTGCCCTGCGATGAGTATACAAAGCAGAGCAGGCATTTAGAGAGTTCTGTTGTAATTTAACTTGTCGTGGTATTCAAGTCCATGGCTTATCCCATTAATCAGTCTGCATGTGGGTTGGACTACCCAACCTTGTATGCTGAGTCATAGACGGTGTGAGATGCATAAGCATCATGAGAAACGGGAACGTGTTTCAGTGTAGGAAAGGGTCAGACAACATTACGGCATAGGAAAGGATCAGATCTGACAGCGTAAGTGAACACGTGCAGAAATATGAGAAAACGTACACGTGTTTATTCACATAACAGTTTAAATCGTATTTTTAATAAAATTAAATCTATAATTTAATATTAGGTAAGAATATATGTAAATTATATTACTTGTTCTTCATTTCTAATGAATACATGTAAATGAGCTTCGTGGGATGGGTTATTTTGATAAAAAAGAAACACTTCACTAAATATACATTATCAAAATAAATGAAATGATGATAATTCCAAATCAATAACAAATACAAAGCATTGTACTTCTTTACTTGAAATTATATACTGAGTTCAACACGGCTTCTTCATAGGTAGTGTATCAACTAGTGAGTAAGGGTAAGACTGTGCTGTTAAAATAACATAAATCTGTCTAAGTTATAGATACTTTGTAGGGTATGCACTGTTCCTAGCAAGTATATTTGGTTAAACGCAGAAATAAAACCAAGAGACTCAGAAATGGAAAGAAATGAAAATAGAATTCTACGAAGTCTACAACCTGAGAGTTTAGAAAGAGTACTGACTGATTGCAGACACAATATATAAAATGAGCATAGTGTGTGCAAATCATGGCTGGCCGATGAACAAAGTAGTAAATACAAATATAAAGTGTATCCTAATGTAGCCTCGTTCATCTGCATAGCATCAGTGTTATAATGCAAATTTCTCTATGCTGCCTTGTTCTGTAAGAGAGATCCTTGCCAGTCTACTTTCCCACTGATTTGCAATCACACTTATTACAGAAAGAACACTGAGGTGGCAAACCTTAAACTAAAATCTTAGCTTTTATTTTGAGTACCAGTTAGAATATTTAAGGAAAAAAGTATAGATACTGTGAAGTTAAAAACCATTTGTTTTATTTATTTTTTCCAAAGAGTTTTCTTCATATTTGTCTACATCATAAATTTAAATGGTCACACTAGTAAATTGTGATATGGTGTACTGATTGTCAACTATCAAAGTAAGTCTATGGGTAAGTCACGCCTCTAAATTCATGATGGTATGTGTAAGGATTGAACAAACACACACATAGGCTGTGCTGTGATTCGAAGAATGCTTCTAGATAGTGATAGTGTTGACAGTAAAGAGCTTTAGTACCTTTACCTGTGAGCTCTAAAGTACCTCAAGAGTCTCCAGCGAGGGCTGGGACCTAGCTCAGTCATGAGACGCTTGCCTAGCGTGGCTGAAGCCCTGGATTCACCCGGGGAAAAGGGAAAGCAAGGGAAGGAAGGAGAGACTCCCCATTTTAACAGTGTAGCATATTGAAGTTTCCGAGATGAGGGTATGTTTTCAGCTCTCCTCAAATGTGACTTGAGGTTTTATTTTATTTTAAAACATTTAAAATGAAAACTCTTTTTAGCCCCCATCTTGCCTAATCTTTCCAACAACAAATCTGGGAAATCTGATTATTAGCAAAAGCAGAGACTCTTTGGTAACCAACTGTCACCTATTTACACAGGCAGTCGGGGAGAGACAGAGGTAACACATAAATATAACAAAACTGTCATCTTCTTAACTTATGCTAGATATTCACATAAAGTATTTAGAAATTGAAGATTAAAAGTTGGAGTTGTGAATAGATTAGGAGAATAGTTTGAAAACATTTACTTTCATAATAACTTGAAATAAAACACAAAACAAGATAAAACCTAGGAATACTACAACTTACTTTGGTCTAGAATTTTCTAATATCTGAAGAAAAAATAACTTCTTGGATGGAAGAGATAGTCAAAATAGGTTATTTTTATATATAACCAACTGTACACTTCTTTCACACATTGGTGTCTGTGTGTGTGTGTGTGCCAGCAATACACTCCCCTGTAGTTGAATAATCACATTCCCTTTTTTAGGTAGCCTATAGATATTTTCATGATTTAATATTACAATATAACTTTCATAAATATCTATTTTTGTTAAGATTTATCTTTGAGTTCCACAAGGAGAGTGATCCAATTCAGGCTGTTGTGCCTGTTATCAATTTATTTCTGTTTTGAGCCACTATTGGATTAAGTCATGCACATGTGTAACTCTTTTCTTTTAAAGGAAAAGATATCTTTGCAAAAATGTCAGTGTGAAATGACATTGTCTTTTCACTTTTAAAGTTATTCCATCCTAAACATTCTCATTCCTATTAATCGAATGCCCTGTAATTGCCATAAAAAGATGGTCTAAAAAGGACCACTGAGTATAATTAAGATAAATAATTGTGTGGAGAAACAAATATTTCCTCTAAAGTTTGAATATACCAACAAAATCTAATTCACCAGTGGAACCGAGGCTAATTTAGAATAGATATTTAACTCTAAATTTAGTGAAAATAGCTCTGAAACCCAACTGTCTGCTAGTTTCATGATCGTCAATAAAAAATGCTCCAATTGGGGTTAAGTACTTGTCCATCATTTATAGATCCTTACCTTAAAACATGTGCTAATGAAATAAACTGTACCAACAATTACTATGCATTACAATATTTTTCATGGCTTGATAATGTTTAGGTACTCTGTACTATGAATAGAACATTCCACTTACATGGACTGTCTTAATTTGAAGATGAATATCCATCTTTGCTAAACAATGATGATTTTGCACTGCCCCAACATTTGAAAGGAGAGCACAAGAATAAAATTGTATCTCCTGTATGTCCATACACCTAAATACTTACACGATATCAACTGAGGTATTAAATGGTTACATTTTTTCAATCTTCTTACTTTGTCAAATATATCTTCACACCAAAAGAAAGTTCTTAAAGCTCAATTTTTTGTCTATTAAAAATTGAGAATACGTGAAAGATAACTGAGCTCGACCATTGTACATGTGTGGGCATGGTGCTAATGGCATACCTTTGGTGAGTAAAATATAAAGGAATAGTTTATTTTAGATAATTTCAGCAGTAATTATGTAGCTATAATAAAAATTTTACACTATTTTTGTATATTGGTAATAATAGCTAAGGAAGAAATATACAAACATTTGAATATTTTAAAAAGTAAAAACAAAATATTAAATGTTATGTTTATGTATGTTCTCAAGAAAATACATTTTTTCTTCTAAAACATTATTTTTATGTATTAAAGAAAAAAGGTAAAAAGCAAATCTTAATTTATCTATATCAAAAGTTTAAAACAATTATTTTTAAAATGTATTTTTAACAGTGTTTTTGTAGAAATTAATTCACAATTAAATATCTTTGGTTAAAAGTTATTCTAACACTCTACACCTATCTAGCTGAAAACGTAAGGACCTGGTGTTATGCTTTAAGGATATTATCTGACAAATATATATATAATTATTCTAGCACACTATTTTAGAGTAATAAGAATAATATAATATAAAATATTCATTAATTGCCACACATACCATGTTAATGTTTCAGTACATAGAGAACTACAGACTGAGACAGAAAGAGAAGCATAAAAATGATTACTTGCAATACGCTAGGAAAACCTATTTCATTATGTACAGATCTACTGCGTTGACGCTGAGAGAGAGGATTTGGCGACTTAATTTGTTTTCTTCCTGAACTTCCTTGTCTCACAAAGCTGCCCTGCACCTTGAAGCAGCGTTTGTACATCTCCAAGGCTGGTGCTGTGATTTGAATGCAGCCCGCTCAAACTCAGGTTTTCAAACTTACTGGCCAATATGATTGATGATATTCAGAGATGAGGCCTTTGACAGGTGATTGGGCCGCGGTGGCTCCTCCCTCAGGCGTGGTATGCAGTTCCTAGTGGCAGGGACTTGGCTCAGGATTTGGCGGGCAGGGCTCTCCGCCTCCCTCGATGTGCGTAGGCCACGTCCTCCTCTGCAGAGGACACAGTGGGGTGGCCCTTGCCAGACCCAAGCGCTCGTGTCTTGATTTTGGACTCCAAGCTTGGAGAATTGTGAGAAAACAGATTTCTGTTCCTTAAAAATTCTTCTGCAGTATTGATAATAGCAGCACAGACTGAGATGAAAGACAGTGGCGAAACACAGAGTTTTTAGCACAGTTATCTTCTTTGTGCTTCCTTTCCTCGTTCTTGGTAGTGAGGGTGACTGAACCGAGGGCCTCTGACATGCTAGGCAAGCGCCCTACAGTGAATCACATCCCTTGCCCCTGCCTTTTGTTTCGAGGACATAGACCAAGGGATGCGGCAGTGTTGGGCAGTCTGAATACTGTTGGGGAGGGAAGCAGTGCAGTGCGTCTGGCTTCCTTGTTCTCCCTTAGTGTATTATTGTCCTGTTTATCGTACATAGGTTCTTTAAGGTACGGGACCCGAGGTAAGGGCTCGCTCTTGCTCAGGTTTTAGGGCAGAGTCTTTTTATTATAGAATGAAAAATTTGGGGAATTCAACGTAGAACTATACTCAGTCAAGGCACGTTTTCATGATGGAAAATGTCAAACTCCAGTTTGATTTCTTTAAAAGCAGAAAATCTCTTGATCTTGTTTGTAGCTGTATATAATGGGTATTTATATAAAGTATGACTTAAAGTTTTTGTCAATAGGATTTGTGTAAAGGACAGAGAGTCTGGTGATTAGGGACTATAGATCAACACCAGTCACCTTCTCAATGGAAATGATTGTGTGCGATCTTAAGAAAGTCCTGAAAATGTTCCATGTACCCTGCGAAATAATTGTAAAGTCATGTTTCCTCATAATTATTGTCAAGTAACATGATGACATTTTAAACTATGGATTATTATTCTACTGAAAAATATGTTTTTTATATTAAAGGACCAAAAATAAAAAATGGAGAAGCATGCTAGGAAGCCAAATGTCAAAAGTCTGGCAAGGTACAGTATCAATCCACCAAGCGCTTGCTGCTGCTTTACAATATGGCCAGCTGCCAGACTGCTCTGAGCTGCGCCCTCAGTGCATACGAGGAGAGGAAGTGGAGAAGGGCTCTGCCACGGTCCTATGGCTTAGTTAATCAACACCCATTCAGAACACCTGTAATGGTTTAAATTGCATATCCTGTCAGTGGAATGTGCAGGCTTGCAGCTTAGCAAGAGCGGAGACAATTCCAATTAGTCATTTAAAAATACTTGTGTTAAAGACATCTCATTTATTAATTATAGGCTCAACATCTACATTTTGGATAAAGGGCAAGTAAAGTACAAGTCCTAGAGGGTCCTATTAATAATAAATACAGCATAAGCCTAAACTCCTCCTCTGTTCTACATTTAAAAATTTATGAATTTTTGTTTCAGCAAATAAATTTCTCAAGGATATTGCTTCCACCAGATTCCAGTGTTCCCACGTGCCTTAAATCAATTTCACATAGGTTTATCCAAGTGCACAAAGTAATACATATTTTTATATTAATGAAATAAACAGAACTTTATAGAATTAGGAATTGGAGGAAAAATCAAGAAGAATAGTTCAAAGTAGCCAAAAGGAGAAAAAAAACAGGGCAACAAAAATATTTATCCTAGAATCATAGGATATGTGTAAGCTTCTAATCTAAGTCTTAGTTTTAGAATTCTAGACATAGAGTAACAGGGCTCTGTGATTTTAAATCTAATGCTCCTGTGCTTGCAATTTGTCAATTTCTATTGTCCTTGTGCGTTGTGTTAAAATGCTGGTTTATGGTGCCAGTGATCCCTGTGTTTAGAGAGTAGGAGCGGAAAGGAATATTTTCATCAGGTGCCCAAGGTGATTCTCGGTCACTTGGTGGATGTAACTCACTTTCAGCAACCCTGCAGGACCTCACACGCCTCTCCAGAGAAAAGCTAATCCTGAGGACTGGAAGGAAGATGGCTGGCCAGTGAAATGATGTAAGATGCAAGGAAAAAAGCGTTTTGCAGCTTCCATGGCCTTGGGAGATGGTATTGAAGAGCAATGACTTTAAAGGAGGCGCCAGGGTTTCCATCTGGACCTTTGAGATGAGACCTTTTCATTCTAATTTGTATCCCGCATCATTCCTTTACATTATCCTTCCATTTTCCATGTGTCTGTCAATGTCTGCCTCTTTCCTAACATGAGCTCCTCTGCAAGAAACAACTGTCTTACTTTTTCACCGGCTCTTTACCTTTCTTCCTGCACTCCTAGAACTGTTAACATAAAGACCATCAACAAATTACTAGGGAGCAAACATGCTTCTGGAATTTGTCTCTGAGAATGTTATATAAAAACTTTTAGCATAGCCAAGTATCAAACACCTTATACTACCACATTCTGCAGTCTGGGAAGGTGGTTCCTCAGGCAGAATTCAACATTGAGAATTGAATGAATTATCTGAGAGAATTCATTTAGGTTGATTTAGGGCTGGAATTAGTTGTGGAAGGACTGAGTCCTTTCAGGTAGTACTTAAGGGCATCCAGCGAGGACATCTGTCCAAAAGTGGACCTTCTAGCACATTTGTTAATGCTTAATGTTTATTATGTTGAATTAAGACACCTCCTTGTTAAAATTCAAATAGTCTTGGTAATTAGTAAACAAATATTTGCTGAGGGCAATTGAAAATATTCAGTTTATAGAGAACTCATATTTAAAACCAGCTCATTAAGCCTGACCTGGTGAGTTCTTTTGGTCCCATGCTATAGTGTGGGGCACAACTCAGGGCATGGATATCTCAAGGTTGGGGAATAAAAGAAGGGTTTAGAGGTGCAGCATGCAGCGTGAAAGAGCTGAGGCCCTGGTTCCCTCACTTTCTCTGCTACCACAGAATTCACAGTATTTACCAAGGGACATAGGAAACTGAATGAAGCTAGTCCAGGTTTATCTTGTGTACATTACCTGTAGCAAAATGTCACCAGCCAGCAGGCACCTTGGTGGTGGTTCCAGAGATTTCTGGAATCCCAGGTAAGCGCAGCTAATGGGAGGGAGGAGTGTCAGTGGAGGCAGTGGCGGGTCAGCTTGTGTATCTGCTGCTGTGATCCACTAAGAGCCCCATAGCCCTATGTTAGCAGGAAGGAAAGCGCTATTCTGGGGAGTGACAGCCTGGGACAACAAAAAGAGCAGTTGTGTTTGGTTATCTTTTTTGTATAAGTAGCTCAGTAACAGAAATGACAAAAGTAAGTCATCCTTATATACTGATTATCACCACATAATCAGTTCTGCATGTCTGAATGTGGGAAATGATACTCCCTTTTAGGGCCTGGGAAAGTGTAAAAGTAGGTCAAGTATTCAGGTAAAATGGCATTTTAAAATACACTGGCAAAAGAAGCTGCAGTAGAAGTCTGTTTTTCTGAGTAGGCAATGGAAATAATTTCTATTCATCTTTGGGACTTATCATATATGAATGTTCATATTTAATCTAGACATTGGAAACTAAAAGTATTTCTTTTAATACCTATTCTTACGTATATAAATAATTAAATATGTACTGGGCAAAGCAAAAACATTATATGACTTACTTTTATTTGCTTGATTTTCCCCTTCTGCAAATAAGTAGAAATCATAACAGATTGGTAAGAAATATGCATTTTCCATAAGCCTTACTTTTGTGCACATTGCCATAGAGGGTCATTACCACACGATTTTGAGAGCTTGAAACACTTTTGCTGTTACAGTGATAGTGCTCTCAACTCAGGACCACCAGGCCTGATATCGGTGCTTCCAATACTGGAAAGCACCAGGCACATTTTCTCTATTGAGACTCAGTTGTCTTGCTTCTAAGCTGAAGTATAGAGTCTTTGTCTGTTTTGCAATTCAACTATCTCAGTTTTTCTCTGAATTCTCTTTAGTTATTGTGATTTTAGGATTAAATTGTTTTTCCATTGCTTCAGGTCCTGAGAAAAATGTCTGTGTCCAATGTATTCTTCTATGCCGACAGAATCTGGTAGATGCTCGAAAGAGTAGGAAACGGAGAGTGGTGAGCAGCGCAGTTATAGACTGATGAGAATGAACTACTGACTATGAACTCTTACCCAGCATAAAGCTTTTGGCATAAACTAAAGCATGAAAATGGTGGGGAAAGTAGGAAGGCAGAACATGAGCAAAGCCAAACTGAGAAACGTAGATTTTGACATTATAAATGAGAGAGAAATGAAATGGAGGAATGACTCTAATCCACAGGAAGACTCAAGGAAATGTATTTAATAGAGTTTAAGGAGGAAATCATGTGTAAATTTTATTCACCTACTATATATCAGTTGTATAGCAATAATGTATCAGAGATACAGAAAGACAAGTAAAACAGACAAAAAGAAGGGAAATATTATTTCTTGTACCTATTATGTACCTGGATCCAAAAGAACTGCTTTATATAAATTTTCCAATTTAGAGAAAGGATTTGATTTTCCATTGAAATGTAGACAGTGCAAGGATGGGAAAAACTCTAAGGATGATAGTTAGATTTAAAAGGTGGGGCAATTATGAAATTTAAGGTTTTTTCTCTCCAATATTGTGAATATAATGGAATATGAACATATTTGTTGATGCTCAATAAAATAAAGCTTGCAAATGCTGGAATGAATAGATAGTGACAGATTCCGGGAAATATTGTCTATGATATAGTGTGAAAATTGTGGAACATGTGCATAAACTGCAACTCATAAGTCAACAGGGAAATGAACATGGTTCTTTTACTTTCTAAGTGTAATGAAGGGGCTGGGGGTATAGCTCAGTGGCATAAGCACTTGCCTGGCAAGCGCAAGGTCCTGAGTTCGATCCCTGGTACTGGAAAACAAAAAACAAAAAACAAAAAAGTGGCTCTAAGTGTAATGAAGAAAGTAGACCAAAATGAATTTAGAAGGTCTATTTTTAGGGACTGATAACTCTAATTCATAGATAAAACAGAATAAAAATGAAATTAATAATCATGATTTTGGGGAGGACGGTCAAATTAATATTTTATTATTCTTCTAAGAAAATATTGAATTCTAGTGGATCTTGGATGAAACATCACATTTTAGGGTTGTTAACTTTTTATGCAGAATAATTAATAGAAGGACGTTTGTCTATAGATAAGAAGAGGCCAAACTATAATTGTTTTCAGATATTTGAAGTCATCAAAAATATATTTAAGCAGAAAATGTAAAAGAAAAATTATATTTAATCAAGGAGAAAAAAGACATAGAAGTGACATTGAGAGGAAATGTTTTGCCATTAAAAGTTATTTCATGATGGAAGAAAATTCCATTGTTGTAAACTCTAATATCACATCTTCCAGCCCATAGTTAGAAGAATATGCAAGTAAATTCTTGTTGTTTTCATGCTTTAATTCTAGCTAACTGCAGGATTTGTTTTTACATGTACTGTAAATCAAAGAATAAAAGACATCCGTTAGTAAATAGCTTGAACTTTCTTTTATTCTTAGAGATTTGAAATTTGAGCCAGCTTTAAAGAAATGCATGAGCCAGTCCAAGCTTGGTAGATATCTCTTTTATTACCTGAAGTAAATTCCCAACTGCCAAATAGAAAAATTCTAATTTATTAATGCTTGAATGAATAATTCACTCTTAGACGTGGAATGATCCAAAACAAACAAGCCAGTTTGTGTATTTAGTTATATGAACTTTTGAACATACTTTTTCATAAATACAATACTTTGTTGAATTTAAAAAATAGTATTGGCCTCCAAGGCCTCCACTGTTAATTATCTCCCTCTACAGACATCGCATGGTCCCTTTATTGTTTCCTCTTTATAGTACTGTAAATATTTTATGTTTTCCCCTATTCTGTCTATGGTGACCCTCAGGAGGCACTGGACTAAACTTTGGTGGGATCTGGAAGTTTTCTCAAGATATTTTGGTATGTTGGTGAAGGTATTAGATATTGCTTATTTTCCTGTACGAATCTGTGATAGTTATTAATCCATTCGACTCTACTAAGGAGAGGATTGAACTTCAGAAAGGTTGATACATGGTTAAGAAGGTTTCAATCCCATGAGCTGCACTTGTTTTGAGGGTCCTGCAGGCCATGCTCTTTGCCGGGGACCACTGCTGTCTGCGTGATCATTCAGCAGACCTTGTGCTGTCCTCCTTGTCTTTGGTCTTACAGAAACCTTCCCTGGAGCCCTAGTCTAACTTAGGTCCTTGTCAGATTCTTTTTTTTCATCTTCATAGTCACCCTCTTCGCACTACTCTGATGTCACAGCTGAGGCGGGCTAACTTTACAGGGAAAAGCTCTTTATTTGGCTCCAGTTTTGGAGGCTGAAAGATTACAGCGCTGGACCTGGCAAGGGCTCCATGTAGCATGTCACAAAACAAGAGGCCAGAGAGTGTCAGTGTTCCACAGCCTTCCCAAGGTGAACGCCTTTGGTCTAAGGACCTCTTGTTAAGCTCCACCTCTTTAAGGTAATGTCCCAGCTCTGTACTACCAACCTGGAGATCAAGGTTTCAATAAATGAACCTTTGGGAGAGTCACTTAAATCCTATCCAAGCCATAGCAGCACCATACTTTCCCCTCACTATTTTTAACAATTTGGGATTGTCTACTTGTATGAATGTTAATATGGTGGTGCATGCTACCCTGTAGTTTTCTGAGGGAGAGGATTGCATTTCTTTCAATCGCCAGTGCATACCAGAGACACAGCCACAGAATGGGCCCCTGGGAAATACTGCCCAAAGAATTAGTTAAGATCAGATTTAAAACTCAAGTCTGTGTGACTCTGAAATCAGATTTGCCCACTGTAGGAGTGGTTGTGGTGTTCCAGCGCCTACTTCCCACACTGGATTGCCAAGTCCCATATGGAGTCCATATGTACTATTTTTTACTCTTTATCCTATACTTTTGTATTATAACTGGAGTGGAAGCCCATAAAAAGTAGGTCTTACAGTTTACCTTTACATTAAGTAAAGCACATAAGTGGTTGCTCCTTAAAAGGAAAGGCTAATTGATAAGAAATTGATCTTAAGGTTTAGTCTGCTAACGCCCTGCTCACTTTATCATTCTCTGGCAGCTTTTGTTCTGATATTATGACTGACAACCAAAATCAGAAAAGGCTGTTGTAGTAGCTTCATTAACGATCAGCTTGAGTGGAACCACCTAGGTGAACTGTGTCAATGTGGCGCTGGGTGTGGAAAGCCCACCACAGGATTGTTGCCGGCAGCGTAAAAGGAGAACTAGAGGGAAAGACTGTATGCTATTGATTTTCCTGGATAAAGTTACCACAGATAGTTTTCCTGGTAGGAACTCTGAGGTTCTCTTCGGAGCAGCTTGGGTCCTTGCCGTCACTGGGGATGACTGCTGTGTTTTGAGGGTGGCTCTGGTCTTTGCTTTGAGCATTGCTTCTTGGCTCCAATGCAGATCTCTCAGCCTGCTGGCACAAATCTATCTCTCTGCCCGCACAGACTTTCTAGCTTTCACACTGGCCCTTCGGCCTTTCCAGGGAAGATCCTTGATAAAGACTTGCATGAGATGTTGCTGCGGGCTCTAGGCCTTAGTCTGGACTTGCGGAGGACCCTGCCATGTGATTGTTCAGGTTTCTAATGCACAGGCAACTATTCCATATTTTACTTTTTGGGTGAATATGATAAAATAATCCTATAAATTACGTGTCCTGTATTCAGTCTATTCCCTTGGAAACCTGACCGTGACAGCTATGTATAGTGTTAGTGTAATTGTTTTCCTCTTTATTCTCAGTTTGCTGGAGTAGTCAAGTATTCAGTCCTGGAAGAAGTGAACTGTGCTATGTCTGGAGCAGGTTTCATGTTTTTATTGTGCATCATACAACTCTAACAACAATACAGAAATTCTGGGCACTCGGTTTGAAAAATGAACATTTTCTACATTTAAAAGGGAATTGCATAGTTTTGAAGCTACATCCATTCTTCATCCCATTTATGAAATCCAGATATCATGGCCAGAAACAAAGCAGGAAATTGAATATTGTTATGCTTGTGGGTCTTTCTTTACTTTTATTTTCCGGATCCCCTATCCCATCCTGCCCCATCCTTTCTGAATTTCGGTTATTATTCATAGTTTTCTGTTAACTTTAGAGCTGCAGACGTGACACTTGTGACAGATGTATATACGAGAGCAAGAATGCTAAAATAATTCCTTTCTCAAGCCGTAAAGGTAGATGATGGGCTAGAGCACTGCACCTCATAGCTGGACACACGGAGGCACAGAGCAGCATGGCAGTGACTGGCGTTTGAAGAGCCCAGGCACTTGTTCACCACCAACAAGAAAGAGGAGAACAGGGTCAGTGGAATCTTATATTCTCAGGGCTGGGGATATAGCTCAGTGGAATAAGCGCTTGCCTAGCAAGCGCAGGGTCCTGAGTTCGATCCCCAGTACCGCAAAAAAAAAATAAATAAATAAACTTGGAATCTTATATTCTCATTAAATTAAGAGGAGAGAGTAAGAGCAATGCCAAAGTTATGACATGAACTGACAAGACCAAAAATTTAGAACTTTTCTGATGCTTCATTCGCTGTTTGCAGGCACATGAAGGAATAAAAGTCAGCCCCATAGCGTGAGTCATGGATGGAGTATCTGCTTTTAGCTTGGAACTTTCTGGCATTTTTCAGTTTGTGACACAGACTTGATGTGATTAAACAAAGGCTTTTCTCCAAATTTAATGTTTCTCTCCCTTTTTAAACGCTGAATCTAATACTTTGAAACTTGTTTTTAAATGGGAGCAGACGGCTGTGTTCTGTAGGCTGACCACCAGATCCTGAGAAAGAAATGAACAGTGGAGTCCTGCTTTGGCAGAGGGGAAGAGAAGAGCCCGAAACTTGCCATGCGGAGCCTCATTTGATGCCCCAGCTGCCTGGCAGTGGAGGCAACATTCTTCTGCAGGATGAAGCAGGGGCAGAAGATGCCTTTCTTTAGACTGGATATTCCTTGGACTCAACTGGAGCAGTTTTCTGGAGAAGCACAATCCTAGAGTAAGCTCAGCCAGTGATCCACAGCAACACCCTCTCCAGGAGAGTAATGTGTGCAAATTAAGCGTGTGCACATGGTGACCAATGTAGATGATTCTGATGTTTCCTTCTAAATTCACTTGTCAGTATTTATTCTAATAATTTACTGAAGGGGGTAGCCCCTCAGGGAGGCAGGGCACCTGATATTAGGCCAGCAGGAGGCTTGGAAGTGTCACTGAGGTTTGCAATGTTCAAATTTTTAGTGCCAAAATCCAACTGTCTTAGTTTTTCTCATTTCTACGATAAAATACTCAACACCCAGAGTTAAAGGAGGAAAGGTTTATTTAGCCCACTGTTTGCAGAACTTTCAGTCCACAGTTGGCTGACTCCAAGGCAGAGTGGCATGGCAGGCAGACAGGCATCACAGAGGAAAAACAGTTCAAGGTGGGCAGAAACTGGCATAGCAAGCAAGTGACTTCAGTAGCTTCTTTCTGCCTCTTTTATGCTATATCTAGGCTACCAGGATTAGGGTAGTGGCAAACCAATCAGTGGATCACACCATTAACCCCAGCATCACGCACTCTAGATTCAGCCACCTCTGAAAAAGCCCCACCAATGACCACATGAGGCACTGGCGGCATCTAGACACCAACCAGGTTATCAAATTTTCTTAATGACATAACTTTTTATTAGAATTTATATTAATCCCTCAGACACATTCCTTTGAACTTATTTACAAATAGATACTATGCATTAGTTTGGCATGTGTTTAAATTCCATGTATTTGTATTTGTGCATACACACACACACACACACACACACACACACACATATATATATATATGAATGAATTGGCTTCCTATCCTATATAAATCTTCTATATCTTATTCTACTCATGATGGAAATCTTTGTTAGTTCACAAATTCTTAACTTCAGAGTATTTAATAGCTGCAACTACATATTAAGGTGCAGTAAAATCTTTTGTTAGGAACAGCATGAAGAACTGAGAATCATTTTGCATTAGAATAAACTCATTTCATAATTTGTTTCAAACCCCTTTACTTTTCTAAATTTTTTTAATTTTTAGAGATAAAAGAATGAAAACATATTAGCAAACACACAGACATTTAAAAAACAACACAAGTCCATTCAACAAAGAAATTATGTATAAAAATGTTCCATTGGGAATGTGAATACTCTGAGAACTTAAGCACCAAAGCTCATATGGTCCTTGACACTCACAGTTCAGATGTAATAGTGTCAGTGTTGTGCTAAAAGCTGCTATAATTGACCTGAAAGACCATAGAAGTGCACCTAAAATATGAAACCTGGAAGTTCCCCGGAGAAACTTCAACAATGTCAAATAATCTTTGATTTCATTAAATGTTGATGACACTAAGAAATTAGCCATGGCAAAGAAAATTGCAATATCCCTTAATACTCTTTAGAAAACAATGAGTTGCAGAGTTAGGGACTCTGACCCAAAGAAGCCAAATGGGGAGGCAGAGATATTTTAAGTGAAGAGCAAAATAACCTAGCAGTGGCATGTCAAAGGTGACATGAAACAGAATCAGTCGCTTCTTAATGTTCCCAAAGTGTTTTTCCTGAGAACAACTAAGAGCAGCTACCAAAATTTCACCTGTAGTCCACTGAGCTATGCACATGTCCATCTCTTCAAGGCTTCACTGTTCCTCAGGAAAGGAAATGTTGCTCTTTATTTCTGTTCCCTCTGTAACTATTACTCCATAGACTAAAATGCTCATCACTGAAATCACTGAATTTTTTAGCTTATGAATTGACTATCTTGAGTGATTACTTGAAATTTTAGCCTGGAAGTGTAACAGTCATCATCTCAAAGCTGACATCGCAAAACAGTAATCGCTTTCTTTTCTTTCTTTCTTTCTTTCTTTCTTTCTTTCTTTCTTTCTTTCTTTCTTTCTTTCTTTCTTCTTTCTTTCTCTTTGTTTCTTCTTCCTTCTTTTTCTTTCTTTCTCATTTCTAAGTGTCTGTTCTACATTTCAATAGTTGCCATAAATGTAACCAGGTTTTCAGTCCAATTTGCCATTCCACTCTTGATTCTTTTTGTCATTTATTCTGGTTTTTAATTCTTCAGCAACCCCTTCCAAACTTATCCCTAAAATCATCCATTCTGCATCTCACAAGTCACTTTCTTTCAAGCCTGAGACTGCAGAGACAGCATGTCAAAGTTTCCAACTTAAGTTAGTCAGCATATAGCAGCCAAAGTGATCACTGAAATTAAATCTGATCACTGACATTAAATCACATCTGTCCTATGCCCTCTACTGAATTTCTATTGTACTTCGAATAAATCCTGAATTATTCTAAGGTTCATGGCCCTGTGTGCTCCAGCTGGCTTTCCTTCTTTGATCTTGTCTCGTACCACTTTGCCTATTGCTCGCCATGCTCTGGTCACATAAGTCCTTTCTCTGTTCTTTGTGCTCAGTTGGACACTTGTCTTTCTTTAGCACCAAGCTCTCTGCTCCAGGAACTCAAGAGTCTGACTTCTTTGTATCAGCTGGTGCCAGTCTGTGTCTGAGTGAGGTCTCCCCAGACCACTCTGGATAAAGTAGAACTCACCCAATGCTCCTTATATCTAGTATATTGTGGTGGGTTAACTGATAGTCAACTGGTATCACCCAGCAGGGCTCTAGGCCTCCAGCTGGACTCATGGGAGGCATTGTTATGGGCTCCAGGTCTTCAGCTGGACTTGGGCAGGATGTTGCAGTGGGATCCAGGCCCTCAGCTGAATTTTTTCAGTCTCTAGTGTATGGACAGATTACCTGCACTCTTCTGCATTTGACTCTTTGGGTGAATATTATCAAATAATCCTATAAATTATGTGTCCTCCTTTAAATTGATTTCCTTGAAAACCCTGACTATAACATACATATTTCTGTTTTGGTTTATTTGGAACGTTTATCACTAATAAACATGATTGTTTATCCGTTTTTACTCTATTCATTTATTGTTTTTGCCGTGTCATCTGCTCCCTGCTATAATGGCAGACCCCGGAGGCAGAGGCTTCTCAGTTTGGTTCTGTGCTGCCGTCCTAGGGTAGCACCTAGCATACACTAGGACTCCACAATTTGCTACTGATGAAACCAGCAAGTCTCTGGTCTCTGGTCACAGTTCCAGCTCCATTTCTGAACTCTGCCTTTATGCGAAGCACGTCAGTGACTGTTGGTGTAGAATTTGGTAGGCATGGTGAGACAAGACAAGGAAAGCCTACAAGGTGCCCTCAGTGCCCTTATCTGTCTAGTCTACTCAGTGTGACACCAGAGCATGTGTGAAGTGGCCAGGGTGAAGATGCAGGGAGAGCTGACCTTCCCAGGAGTCACAGCCTTGTAAGTAATGTTAGAAGTGACACGTTGAAGGAGAAAATGAGAGCAAGTTTCAGGTTCACATCCAGGCTCAGGTACTATTTTACTGGGCTCACCATTCATACTGATTCAGCTCCAACTGAGAATATCCTGGCACACGGATATTCTTTCAATAACTTTGAAAAGGGATCCCCTTGGAAGATGACCTTGGTGCCTTCAGAAAACAACCAGTTCTATGTGGTTTGGGGCTTACCACCTTGCTCTCTGATCTTGAATATGTTGATATATAATGGGAAAAGCATGGCACAAAGAAAATCAAATAAAAATTTAAGGAAAAATATAAAAAATATTATCCAGTAACAGTGTGGGCAAAAATGTCAAGTAAAGTCACCAATGACTTCAGAAGTAGAAAGAGATGAATGTGAGTAAAAATAAAATTACAAATCTTCACCCACATTTTGCCAAGACGCATAAAACCTCAAGCAGTTGTGAGGCTATTTATTAAAATAGTTTTCTTAATAAGTTGGAACTAAATATTAGCCTATTTGATTTTTGTTTTGCAAAGTACTATGAGATCCAAAGTTGAGCTATGTTCAACTAAGCAATAATTAATACCATTGACATATCCTTTAGGTTTTAAGGTAATGGACTAGCAGATCCAATGTTCTTATGTCACTAAATATTAACATTTTAATAATAAAATTACTCCTTGTACTATGGGCAGGTCTAACTTCGTCTCTTTGTTATTCAGAGCTTGATTTCCCAGATACAGATTTTCTAGTTCTGTTTTTCATATATATCATCCTTTTCCCTTTTAGCAACTCAACAATGAATTTTATTTTATTATTTTATATAGGTTTAATAGCTTTAATGAAAATCTCAGATCAGTAATTTAAGTGCAATTTGGTGGTTATCATGTGATTTTCACTGTCTGTGCTCTTGGGATCACCTGAGATCACACATAATTGTGGTTTGGGTCCTGAATCTCTGTAATATATCAGGTAAGAATGCAGAATGTAACATCGGGCTCTTCCTACAGTCCTCCAGTAAGGACTTTGCCTTCTTCTAAGTGCACCTTTCAAAAGTCCATGGGCTCCAGATCACTGGGGAATACTGCTAGCTTTCTCTAGCACCTTCATATGACACTCTTGGGAGTCTTTTGCTGTAAGATAGTAAAATTCCAAAAGAAAATGACCTGAGAAAATGCAAAGTGAATGCAGAAGGGGGTGAATTGGTTAATGCAAGCTTTCAGTAAAGTAACAATGAAGGTCTGCTTTTTGCTTATTTCAACTACCTGTTGGTGTTTCAATTTTCATTCATTAGCAGTTCTTCAGTGGAGAAATTTTTATCATGGTTAATGGGATGGGAGTTTTTGGAGAGGTCCGTGGTAAGACCTTTACTGGGTGAGGAGTAGTTACAGCTGCATCCTTTATTAGAAAGACTGTCCCAGGCATCTGAATATTTTAGTGCCTTTTTTCAGTCTAGTAACAAGAGAGAATACTCCACTGAGAAATGGATAAATGCATATTAAACTTATATTCAGCAATTTAAAAAGTGTTTCTGGAAATGCCATGGGCATTTTATGGATTGTGAACTCTTCCAAAATTCAATTTAAAATTTATATTATAACCATAAAAGTTCCAAAGAGCTTCAGGAAAAAATGCCCACTTCTTTAAATTTACTCCTGAAAATGATTAAAGAAATCCCTCTTTACATGGAGATATAAATTTATACAATTGGGTTTTATAGTTGGACTCAGACCATTTATATTTTAAATATTTATTTATGCCCAGAATATTCATCCTGGTTTACATATTTTTATATGATCCTCAAATTATAAAGTGGTAAGTGTACAGGGGAGGGCATGAGTGTACCCAGGGCCTAGGCCATGGTGCACAGCATGTTACACATCAATTGATTCTTCTAGAGGGGCAGAGACACGCTGGGGCCCTTGCTGGATACAGATGCCTTCTGTCAGCTCACAGGAGGTTCACATGATCACGACGGTTTACCCTATTAACTTGTCAGCAACCCAGGACAGTTGTCTAGTTTCCAATATTATTCATTCCAGAAAATATAGTTGTATATATTCATATATAACATGACACTTATACTCACTGCCATTTCCTTGAAATACTTCAGGCAAAAGATTTCAGTTATATGTAAAATATATACATGTATTTTATGATATATATAGTTATATGTAGATGAACACTGTTTCATCTTTATGAGAGTTTCTTTATGTCATCTTTCATTTACAAAATGTATCTTATACCTAAAAAAAAGTCATATAACAAAACCATTCACTTTAAAGGGTTGTTAAACAAAAATTTTGATCAGCTACAATGGGACTTTTTTTCTGTTTTATTATGAACTGTTACCACTGAGGTGTTCACACACATATAAGAACATTTGGATGTGTATGTGTGTGCACACGCGTGTGTATGTGTGTGTGTGTGTGTGCAAGTGTATGCATGTACACATAAACACATATTCTTTCTCACTCTGTTCCACGTTGATGAAAATAAGGCAGACTTCAACTCAGAATACAGAAAGAAACGTTTGTTAATTTTTAACTTGGGTTGCTAATTTTAAATTGTCACGAAGGATAAGTACGTGTTTCTATATGGATTTACAGCATGAAGGTACTAAAGGTAGAGGCAAAGAAATATTTGATGTAGGACAATCACTGTAATCAATGTTAACATTTCTGGATTTCAAGACCCTTTCAGTTCAGGAGTTGCAGACACATTCGGGTAGAAGATGGGACATTGTTTCTATTACTCAAAATACAGGAGTTTTAGTTCTCAAACATTTCAAACTGAAAGGGCCAACATTCCTTTAATTATGAGTTAACACAAATGGATATTTATAATGCACATTTTTATTGCCATCGCTTCTCATATCCTCTATTATATATTGGGCAACATGGATAATTCATAAGGTCCAAGCTCTGAAGGGCTCAGAAAATGATGAAAATTCCCATGGTCACAGTCACAGTGTCTTAGGACAAAAGTGGGATTTCTATGCAAATTTCCTTGATTCTATAATCCACATTCTTTCCCTACTGGGATCCTGCCAGCGACTCCATGGCCTTTGTTTCCCGTGGTTTCCCAGGGCTTCAAATGTTTAATCACCTTTTAACATCTAAATGCTCTGTGGATTTTCTAAGTCCTGGCTGAGAGTGGAGCCTGGCTCTGTTTAGAACCTACCAATGAAAGGCAGGTCCATCTCTGGAGGAAGTTTCTACCTGGGACAGAGAACAACATAAAACACAGTGCTCTGCACATTTTCAGGGTAACTTGGTTAAAATAAATAGCGAAGTTGGGCTGCAGGTAAGTGTATCTGGGTATTTCTCATGGGGTTAAAGAGTTCTTGGGCTCATGTTGATTTGCACATGGATTCTCTTGGCTGAGGGGGAGGCTGGAGCTATTAGCCCTAGATTCTTTTATCCCTGATCTCCCTGCTGTTCAGGGCATGTTCTGAGGTGCTGGAGTAAAACTGGAAAGTCTGTACAAGAACATGGGAGGGACAGACAGAAGGATCTGTATTGACTTAATGTGCTGTGGTTTGGGCTGGGATGAGCTAAGTCTGTGGAACAGCGACATGCTCTAGTACCACCCTGGAAGCAGTGTTGCGTGTGTCAGGGCCTGTTTCAAAATGCAATGGAGATACTTGGATCAGTGGTCACTAAGTGTCATATAGTTGAGGGATATAAGAGCCTGAAAAGGAATGTTGTAGAGCCCACGAATTATTAAAGACACACACACCTAACACAGCTCCTCAGACTCCCAGAAATATTTAAAGAAGGCTTGCAGGGCTTTTATTGATGTGTGTATGAGAAGGACAGATTTGGGATGTACGTTAGCTCATGATCTGATATCATAGCATCCATAGTACAGTGAAGCAGTTCAGGTCATAATGAATGGAAACTTCACTGTACCCCATGTGCCTGCTCAACACAGTAACAGGCCCATACACTCAGGCCAGGAAGGACAGTCTCCTTTTCTGTTTCTTAGAGATGACTCAGGGGAACTACCAAGAGCTCTTCCTTATTTTAGCTCACTCAGTACATATTTTATGAGTTTTCACTAACTGGACCATATACACAGGGAGTCCATAAAAAATGCATGTTGCAAGAGAAATGCTCCTAAAATCAATCATACCAACCTCTGGTTACACTTATGGATGTGTTGTTTTGGGCAAAACCCCTAAAGTCTCTGGTCTCCAGTCCTCTCAATTGTGAAATGAAAATAATATTTTATGAATGCAACATTGGGACATAGAGTTTGATCAAGAATTCCTGTGGTATTTCTAGGTATAAGAGTCGAATCATCTCATAAAGACTGGACCTTATAATGCTTGATTGTGGGGGATTCAAATGACTGCTGGAAATAGTTTAGGTTATTGAAATGAAGACTCCACCAGGCAAGGCTGGGTTAATGGGTACAGAACCCCCCTCCTAAGGGTTTTCTGAGCATCAGATGAAGCAATCACTGGGGTGGGCTTCTAAACACTTAAAGCACTAAATAAACATTGGCCATTCAAATTATTATAATTTACTACTCTCTATAAATCTAGATCTTTACTTTATATCTAGCTTATATCATTGCCAGACATGGGACACCAGCCCTGTCTGTCAAGTCCAGCTTTTTTCAGCTTCCAAGTGAGCTATCGCCTTAAGTGAGCTGTCGCCCTGAGTGAGCTGTCGCCCTGCTTTCTCGGGTTCCAGTGGTAAGCACGGAAGTGCACAACACTCCACCCAGTTATGTGGGCCTGCCTTTTTCCATAAGGCTCCTTTTCATCCACTTACTGAATTCATGTGAAATAGGCCCAAAGAAAAATCTCTCTCTCCTGTGGCCTTTCTTTTCTTTTAAATTATGAGACGTATTTGAATTATCTGAAATATATTCTCTCATTTTTAAGTACTATGGCCCTGATGCACATCACAGCAGCGTTTTCTCCATCTTCTTGCTCCAGACACCCCACGTATCCGTTGTGTGTACTTTGCTCCTGCACCCTCTTGTGCGGCACTTCTTGTCCTCTGTGAAGTCTAGAGACACTACCCTGACATGGAAGTTAGGCTAATGGTGGGATACTGATGGCCTACAAAAACAGATTGACCCTCAGGAGTGTCCATCTGGAGTGAGAATATCACCAAACCTAAGAAGGAAGGAAAATGGTGAAGCCCACAGGTCCAAATTCTTACCATCATTTCTCTTCAAAGCAAAGAAATAGTGTCTAACTCTGGGGAAAGCAGATCTGTTCCTTTGTTTTGGGGGCAAGTAAACTACTCAGTAAATAACAAAAGTTTAGGCTTAAGTAGCGTGTAAGCCATGATCACAAAATACGTGTCCTGTGCACCTTCCTGGACTCTTAGGCAGTAAACCTTCTGAGAGCAAAACTTGGCTGTGGAAAACATCACTGACTAGACAGTTTGGAAGCTTTTTAAGAATTCAAGTAAACTAAAGCTTTCTGAGTTGTTTCTGTACGGCAGAGTGGGGACTCACGGTTTTCTGACTACAAGTTGACAATGATAGTGGTAAGACCTCCGGCTCTGGGACTTCTAGCACCATGTGGCAAAGCACTTCTCTGTTCTTCCTCTGTGTCTCCTCCACTCCTGTCAGAGGAGAGTTTCCAATTGCTATTTTGTGGTTTTTCTTTTTAATGAAACTCAGGTTACTTATCATAACTGCTTTCTGGCTTGCGCTGTATGTAACTAGAAGTTATTGCTGTTATTGCAGAACACATCAAGGAAGAAAACACCACTCAGTCTGTAGTTCTTGCTTTGATTATCTTTTTAAAAAACTCAAAATCTCTCCTTTGCAGCTTTGTGTAGAAGAGCTTACTTTTTAATCATTTGTTTGGGACCTTAAATGTTTGATAAAGTACAGCTTCAGTCATTTCCACAGAAATGCCAGGGACTGGTCTGAAAAGCTTTTCCAGTTTGCTGGCCTATATTCTGTTGATCTACTATCAATATACCATAAAAGTTGAAATGGGACCAAACATGTGCGTGTGTGTGCACACGTTTGTGTATGTGTGTTTGTAAGCATAAACAGAAGTCATGTGTCTCCCTTATAGGTTCCAGAGACAATGTGCAATAGTCAGCAATGTTTTTTTCACACAATTCTCTAAAAAGAACTAAAAGGAATGACATGTACTTCGAGTCCCTGACACCAGGGCTTCAGACACACGGGTGAGAAACCTGTAGTTAACAAATAACAAAGGACCGCAAGGTGAAAACGAAAGGGCTGTTTATTTCAATCATACTTAATGTTGAAACCATTATTTAGGTTTCGTTGCGGGGTGGACATGGGATGTCCCCCCAAAAGACTCATACATTCAGAGGCTTGGGGGAGGCGGTGAGAGGGTGCTCTGTACTTCGTGAGCTTGCTGTATATCTCAGTAGATTAATCCATGGATGAGTTCAAAGCTAAGTGTGCTGTGGGAGACAGGGCCAGCTGGAGAAGATGGCTCACTGAAGGGATGACCTCAAAGGGTGTATCTCACTCCCCACACCCTCTTTCTCTCCCTGCTTCCTGGACACCAGGACAGGAGCAGTTCTCTTCTTGAGAACATTTCACCTGCCATTCTGACTTGGAGACAGCTGACTCTGGACCGAACTTCATGTCCCAGCCATGAGGAACATGAGTAACGGTGGTCTCTCTCTCTCTCTCTTTTTTTTTTTTTTTTTGCATAGGCAAATGCTTAACCCAAAGTTTACAGAATGGTTTTCTGAGAAACACCAGTATGGACACAAAATGGAATAAGAATTTCATGGCCAAATACGTTTGGGAAGCACTGTTGCACAAAGTCATATTTTGGTACCACGGCAATTCTCAAGACTTTAATAAGCAAATAGTTGCCATGAGTTCTTCTGTGAGGGGGCCTCGCTCAGATATACTCTACGTTTTGCATGGGGTCATCTTAGGGCTCGTGAAACCCCTTTGGGAATGTGAGCTAGCTTATTGGAGAGCCATGTGTTAAGCGTGACTCCTCCAGTAAGATTACAGGATCTAGTTAACAGAAGAGCCACAGTTTCCCACAGAAGTCATTGGCTGAGTAGCTATGAAAAGACTCTTGGTGCCTAACTCCAGAAGAGATTTAAATTTAAATAATTTCCAGAAAGTTATCTAGAATGAATATCTCTTAAATATGAGATACTGATGTTTGAGTTCATAATGGTGCCTGAGAAAAATCAAGCTTCTAAACTAAAACTTATACAACTGCCCTGAAGAAGGTATTAATACCACCTGCAACAATTTGGGGACCACTGAAAACAACTGAAGATGTTTTCAGAGGGTATTCCAGAAGGCACAGATTAGCAGGATGCTCAGAAGCAGGATCTTGGCATTCTCTCTCTATGTAGAAGTGAGTCCCCTGTGTGACAGCAGCAACCTTTTCCAGCTCTCAGTGCTGGTGCTGTGGACTCAGGGCTAAGACCGTGGGAGGTTTCTGAATTCCTGAGTGCTTGCACAGAGAGGCTTTTCCCCAGATGTTGTCTGCCACACTGTGCTTAAAACATACCTGCTGGTAAATTTCCAAGCATAGTTTCAGGCACCACAAGAACAGAACTGATGGTGCCAAAAGAAAGAAGAAATGAACATTTATTTTTAAAAGTTCATTATTGAAGAACTTTTAGTGCAAAAGCAATGATCATTTAGACACATTTAAAAAATCAAGCAAAAGAGGTCTTTAAAATACTAGCAGAGGGAGGTTTCCACAGGCATCTTCTTCCTGAGTCTCTGAGGGTCAGACTTGGAGAATCCTAACCGCAGAAAGTGTGATAATTCAAGCCATGGGCATTACTAAATGCCAGGGAGCTCTCCCTCTCTTTGGGCCTCAGAGAAAGAAAATATTCTCCACAAGAAACTCACTGGAGGAAAAGTCAGGAAAATTGCCTTTTTACTCTCTCTGGTTTCTCATTAGTTTTCTGTTTTCCTTTTCTCAGAAAATAAAATATAGTGAAAACAGAAGATGGATTTTAGCAAAGCATAATTGAAGTATTTAGTAGATTCCTATTACTTAAGACCTTTAGATTTTCTTAAAATAGGTCTGTCACTTTATTATGTGAAAAATTAAGGACATGAAAACTAGGCTTTACAAACAGTTCTCAATTTGCTCAACTTGTGACCATTGTCAATGATTATATATAAATAATGTCATTCTTAAAACTATTCAGGCTTTCTCATACTTTTTCAGACTTAGTGCTGTATGTACTATAAATAGATTTTAATTTTAACCACAAAGAAGAATGTTTTGGCTAAAGAGAGAATAAAGGAAAAAAAAGATGCTCAAGTTTTTGGCAATGAGTATAACTATAGAACATACTATGACTAAAGATTAGAATCCTGCTTAGTATCTTTGAAAGAAAGTAAGATGACTATTGATTTTTACTTCTAATATTTTGTTGATCTTTGTAAATGAAAGGACTTGGAAGGCTATTAACACATTAAGATACATAACACAATTATTTGGATTTCTACACATTTGTACACTTTCCCAAGTGAGCAGATTTCTTGTAATACAGAGAATTGTAGTCTAGAAATAGGGAATGCTCAAATTGGAGGATCATTTGACTTTGAATGTAGGAATGGCATCAATAAAACGGACAGACTTTAGTAATTTTTATATTACTCAAGAAGCCCTGCAAAAGGCTTGTGTAGCCATGCAGGGGCTAGAGGAAGACAAAATCTGGAGTTGAGCCTTTAAGAACTTAGGAACCATTTGGAGGATGAAGCACGAGTCCTTAGGAAAATCATCAACAAAAATGTAAAAACCATAGGAATCATCAACAAAAATGTAAAAATCCATAGGAACAATGAGATGATTTACCAATAGAGTTCAAGGAGAAGAGAAATAAGAGGTCAAAGTGGTAAGATTTACACCAACAATAAGCATGAGTCAGATGGCATTAGTGGGAGAGGACGTAACTGCCTGCACATGCGCGAGAGCGAGTGGGAGAGCACCATGGAAAGGGCCGCGGCTACAGAGCATCTTGCTCTTTGTGGGGCTAGTGGCTAAGACAGTTTAGAGTCAAGAATTTCCGTGGATCAAGAAACTGTTGTCAAGCTGAGAAAGAAAACTGATTAGAATATGGAGAGCCTTGCTTCCTAGATGAAATCTTAAGTTTACAAGCTTTGAGCCACTGGAATGGGATAATCTTGGCTGTTTTTAGGAACGGTGAGTACTGGGTGAGAGAGGCGGGGGTGGCGCAGTCTGTAGGTCACTTCGGTTACTTGGCAACCGCTGGGAGAGAACCCCCGCAAGGGTGCTTACAACTGAGAGGGAGGGAATCTGAAGAGACGTGGGGCAGGCCTTGGGCTGGGTCACTGGGTGTGTGTGTGTGTGTGTGTGTGTGTGTGTGTGTGTGTGTGTGTGTGTGCGCGCGTGTGCGCCTGTGTACCTCTCAGTACTTTAGAAACTAAAATTTAAGTGTAGTTTAGTCACGCATTCATATGTTCACTAGATCTTCAGGCTAAAAATGAGATCAGGTGACTTTTGATCAGGTTCTCTGATTTTAGTGATTTTTGTTTACTGCTGTTTTACAGACAAGGTAATTAGAAAGTGGGGAGATGAAGCCAGAATCATATTTTCAGCCACACAGTCAGGGCTGGAGCAGGATCAAGAAGCTTGCTCTATGGGTTCCTGATGCAGGGGCTGCCCCACTGCCTTTCCTTGGCAGAGGAGTGATTATGGACATGATCGAAAGTCTTAGGTTGATTGTTAAGATGTGTAGATACAAGTGCCTGGGATTTCATTGCAGCAACTTAAACATCAAATTAAAATCAGTGTGCTCAGTTTCATATTTCCCTTAGAATGCAATGCTTTTCTATATCAAAAGAATTTGAAGGCAATTTTCAATTTCAAACAATTTTTTAACAATCTCATAAAAACTTAGGTTAGTAACATATACATTCAAGAGTGAATATAATATACAGTGTGTGTTCAAATAAAAATATTTATCTGGGCATGACAGCCCATGCCTGTAATCCTAGCACTTGGGAGGCTGAGGCAGAGAATTGCTCCAAGTTTGAGGCCAGCTTGGGCTACACAGTGAGTTCATGGCCAGTCTGGACTACATAGCCAGACCTTGAATCAAACATACAAAAAACCAACCAACCAACAAATGAACAAAAGATGCATTATGGTAAAAGACATACTGCCAATAATCTATCTCAAAATATACATTTTTGCTTCAAGTACACATTACCCATTATTCTTGCCACTTTTAAAAGTAGCTGTAGCTATGCTCTTTCATGAATGTCTTTATAAATTATGGTCAAATATATAGGTATGCTGCTTCCAAGTGCCATTCAGTGGAAAGGCAGGCTGGTAAAACCCTTATGGTACATTCTCACCACCTTTTCCACTGGATCTGCCACCCTGAGACTTTTGGCTGTTCCCCAAAGTCAAGATGACCATGAAACAATTTGATTCAATTCAGAACGTTAGCCACAAGACCACAACTAGACACACACACACGCACACACACACACACACACACACACACACACACACGAGCCCCAATCACTTCTAAGTGAATTCTACAAAAGATGAAAGAAAATAAAACTCAATCTTATTTATTAATTGAATATGTCAAATAATCTCGGACTTTCTCCAAGATTCTTTGCAGTTCTTTCACAGTATTACAAGTTCCATATCCTGTTTTAGCAGCACTTACTTAACTAGTTACATTGTAGTTTTTGGAAGAATAGTGAATTTAAAATACACACAAACCCACAGTCATGTCACCTTTATTCACCCCTCCTGCTCTGCCTCTGTAGCACACCACTTCATTTATGCACATATTCCTGCGTGGGCACACTCCCGTACGTATCATCCTGCTTCCTAACTTACCCGCATGCACGGCACTGCTTATGAAATTCCTTCCTACCTGGACCTTGTTGCCTTTTGTGTCCCCCATTGCTTTTCATTTTTGTAACCATGTTTATTCTTTTGTGACATTTGGCACCAAATGAACTGTACAAATTCCCACTTCCTTTCTAAATATGATTGAAATTATAACCTCAAGGAAAGTGGTAAAATGTGATTCATTAGTGTATCACAAGATAAAAAAATAGCAAAGAATGTTGTTTTGAATTGTGAAACTTCATTGTTATAAATAAATTTTTACCAATATATAGATAGCTAGCTGACCTGCCATGGCAGGAAATGCAGATAGAATTAATAATTAATAGGAAAGGATCTCAGCAGAGGCCTGGTCACCAATCGTTTGACAGAAATGAGGGACAGAGGATCTCCATGTCACATGCCCAGTGAGGGAAGAGGGAAATCCTAGGTCCCAGTCCTGTTAACTCCCATCTCTTCCCCAAAGATGACATTCCAGCTGGACAGACAATGCTGCTTCTTAGAGGAATAAAGATGCAACTAGCATATCGAAGGTTCTTGGCAATCTGGACAAATATCCACCCTTAAAGCAACTTTCTTGATTCCTGCTTCTTTTGAAAAAACTTGCGATGATGTGTGGGCCCCACAACACTCCTCCTATGTCTTGTTTTGTCTTCATGGAAAGAGAGAATAGGGAAACCCTGGAAACTGGACCCAACTCAGTCAATAAAAAGGCTTTTGTCTGTGAACCTCACCACAAGTGATTCATTAACAGCCAACTGAAGGATTTTTGTCAGAGAACTACCTCCCATCCTTTAGAGAAATAAACAATGTGAAGTGAACTGAAGGAGCCGAGCTCAATTCCCACTCCCAAATAGTGCTAAGAACATGTGAAGGTCCTCCTTTCCTCATGGCAATGTTTGCTATGGACTACTTCTAAAAATATCTCCTTAATTCAGCCTACAATTTGTTTTGTCAAAAGTTCTTTATAAAGTATCTTTGGTACATTCTGAATTACTAGTTAAATTAATCTTTACAAAATACCTTAATGCTGTGTTTTCAGCAGACGAATAATTATGCTCTATCTTAATTTCAGGCAGTGTTGTGCTTCCCTTTATTATGCCAAAGTTTAAAAGAAATTAGTAATTTAACTGTGGACTTTTATCAGTTATTCTTTAATGTAACCTACAGACACATATACATTTTTTAAAGAAAATGCACTGTGTGCGCTGTGTTTTATGTCCATTGTATTCTTCCCTGAGAAGCATTTGTGATGTTTGACCTTTTAATAACTGACTTTAATTCAAATTAGAAAAGGTAGTGGCATTAAACTATATTCAACATTTAGTAATGTAGCATTTAAACTCAAGGAAAATGCCAGACTCAGAAAATTCTGACAATGAAAATTTATCCTAATCAGCCTTTGTCTCTGCCCTTTGCAAGAATTGCAAAAAACCTGGGACGTTTTCTGTGTAAGTATTCTGAAATATAGACAGAAGAACCCATCTGTGAACTTTAAATATATTTTACCATGTTTAATTTTTAGCAAAGGTATGGATGCTCTGCCTCCATCTTTAGGTACGGGGTGAGAATGCACACAGTCATACTGGGCCTAGGATGCAAGGGTCGATCTCACTCACACAGCAATCATTAGAAGTTGCTCTCAGCGTGGTGGTGATGGTGTGGTATTTTAAATATCGATTCCAAATTCAAATTGACTGAAAATAATTCTGGTACAAGTTTCACAAGTAATTCAATAATCATCTTCAATTCTCTTTTAACATTATATTCCTTCAAAATTCTACCACTCTGTCTAATCCACTTGATAAAAGCAAGGCCCATGCCCTCTGCTCTCTGAAAGCAGCACCGGTAAGTGATTCAGATGAAGGCTCGATTAACAGATGCTGCAGTTCTGCTCTAGCAAGTCAAGCATTTCCTGGAACCCTTCCCACAGATTGCAGGCCTATTTTTAGCAGCTCACCTCCCAGTAAATGTAGCTATTAGATATCCAGATATCCCTGTTCCTTTCAGATGCAGTAAAATAAAACATAAAAGAGTGTAATTGAATGATTACAGCTAAGGACTGTAATCAGGGGCCCTAGGGCCTCTGCTTTTTTCTGCTTTTCTCTGAGACACACCTCCAGGAGAGTGTTTTCCCTTTCTACTGTATGGCAAAAATCTGTGTGCAAAGCAAGGGCCCCATGGCCCTGCAGTCACACACAAAAAAGATACTATTGAGATTGTTTTCTGTTCACACATGTAGAGTGGAGAGAAAGAAAATGTCAGTTCTCATCCTTGTACACTTTTATGTGCCAAGTCCTATGTATTCATGTAGTTTAGTTATATCAACAGCTGCATGAGTTAGGTCGGTATCATTATTCCCACTTTACCAAGGACCCAGGTCTCTTGCCATAGTCTGAATGTTTGTACCCATATTCAAATCCATATGCTGAAACCTAATGCCCAATATAAGGGTATTTGGAAGCGAGGTCTTTTGAAGCTAGTTAGGTCATGGGATGGAGCCTTTGTGAATGGGATTAGTGTCTTCATAAAATGGGAAAGTGAGGATCCCCCATCACTTTCACCTTGCTAGGAAATAGCTTGAAGTCATCATTTATGAACCAGAGAGAAAGCTCTCTCCAGAGTCTGAATCTGCTGGTATTTTGATCTTGGAATTCCCAGTCTGCAGAACTCTGAGAATTGCAGTTCTGTTGCTCCTAAATCACAAAATCTTTGATAATTTGTTAGATCAGCTTGAACAGACTAGTGCATCTCCCTAGTAGACAAGGTTATTGATTATTATGGTTTGGGAGATTATTTTGCAAGGGAAACTATGTTATACAGGACACATATTTTATAAGATTACTTATAATAGTCACCCAAAGAATGATACACAAGAGAATGCAGGAAATCTGTCCACACAACATACACCAAGGAATCTAGCTGAGGACCTGGATCCCATGATAATGTCCTACACGTGTCCAACTTAAGACCTAGAGCTCATAATAATGCCTCCCACGAATCCAACTGGAAGCCTAGAGCCCATAACAATGTCTCATGCAGGGCTGTTTCACGAATCTGTGCTGGGAAGGCCCAGAGCTCAGTGGTGGAATCTAGAAAGTCTGTACCAGAGGGATGAAGGATCTGTGGCAGCAGGCTGAGGGATCTGCACTGGATCCAGGAAGTGATGCTCAGAAGAACCAGAGCTACCCTGAAAGGTACCACAGCCATCCTCAGCAATGATGAGGTCCCAGCCTCCTCCGATGATCAACATGGCTGAGTTCCCATCAGGGAAGCCAACACAGCAAGCTCCTCCAGGAGACTGGCAGTGCACCATCTTCTCTTCTGGAACCAGGAAGCAATGTTCAAGGTGAGGGCTAGAGCTCCCCTAAAGTGAACTGAAGCCATTCTCAGGGCCAATGAGGTCCTGAGCTCCTCGGAGGATGAAAATAGCCAAGGTCATCAGGAAAGCCAGCTTCACAAGCTCCTCCAACAGAACCAACAGCTCCTTACAGCATCCACCAGCTCCAACAGCCTTTCTCTGCTCCCAACAGCCTAGCCTCTCCTTGTCCAGTTCTGCCTCTTATACTGCTGGCAACAATCCCTACACGGGCCTCCCACACCCAGCACCATGCTTACTGTGCTTGGCTGGGAGTTATAAATTGGCCACCAGTTGTCAATCCACTACAGTGACTGTCACTGTCATATGGTTAACTAGCAGCAAAATCAGGTTTAATTCCAGCCTGACTCTGATTTTGGAGGGAAATCAGAAAATAATTTCTTATAGCTATGCAGCCAAATAATTTATTATCCAGAACAGTACACGGGCAACAAAGGTGGTACTATTTATAAAAACAATGGACCACCAAACATAACCTAAAGGAGTCTTGAGCAAGCAAACCAGGATGCAACCGCCTGACTCTAATTTTCCTTTGTTCACACCAACAGAGTGAGACTTAAACAGTTCTCCAAAAGGGGAATGAATTACATCAAAACCTTTCTTAGGTGCCTTAGTCAATAAGAATTGGAGGTTTTAAAAATATACTTTCAAGTCTATTTTTAAAGTGTAAAGTTCCTATTTAATATTTTAATCTCAAAAGAATTTGTCCTGCAAAATGTATCATTTATAGCTCTGCTTCTAACTCTGTAGCGGCAGTGAAACTATATCAGTCAGCTACTTGCATAATGTATATATTGAGACAATGCAAAATATCTATTTATTGACTTCCCATGATATGCTGGGCACAGTGTTAAGCAATATACATCCTTTCTCAAAACCTCTAAGGTAAGTAGATTCACTATGCCAATTTTAGTGACAAGGAAACTTAGACATAGAGAATTTGGTTTAATAACAAACTGCTAATAAGTGGCTTAGTTGTACTGAGACTATGGACTTCACCTCCCAGAATCTGCAATTATCATTATGATACAGTTCCAAGTATACTGTATTGATCTTGGAATTAGTAGAGTTACAAAGCAGTACACCAGAGTTTCTGACCTCACAAAACTTTTGGATTATTGATGAGAAATTATTTTTCACTGTTGAATGCTAAGCAAGTCTGTGTTTGTCAGAAGCCATCATGTGCGTATTTTTACAAGTTTTGTAACAAATGAATGACACAGATCACTGTAGGCTATCACATGCTTTGTCAATGAGAGAGAGTTGATAATGGAGTTCCCGGTCCCTGAAAAATCCTCATGAACCTGGCCTTTACTGTCCACATTCTTGTGAGCATTCTCCTCTTCTGAACTCTGATTAGTGTCACTCATCAAACACTGCTCACAATATTTTAAGGCTTTTATTATTCTGCATCACCAAACTTTTCCAAAGTCCTGAAGTAATAAAGACTAGGATCCATAGCAGTGACTTCATTTCTCTAGTACCAGTTTCCTTTGTTAGTTAGATTTCTTATCACCAGGACAAAATACTTTACACTTACAACTTAAATGAGGATAGTTTCATTTTGAGTTACTTAGTTTGGAGGATTCAGTCCATGGTTGATTCACTCCGAGGCAGAAACTGTTTGGCAGAAGGGCCTGCTGGAAGAAAGACGCTCACATCATGGCATTTGGGAAAAAAAAAACATCCTTCCAGGTCACACCTGAAGAATGAATTCACCTCTAGCCACTCTCCACCTCTGTAACAAAAAATTAGTGAGACAGAAGCACACATATTTATGAACTATGAATTTTATGGGACATTGAAGACCCAGAAATGAAGACACCCCAGATCAAAGAATACTGTTGTTATGGACAGTCACAGAGAAATACGATTGGAGGACAAAGGATGGACACACTGGTAACGCATTTGTGAAAGTGTAGATGGGGAGTGGGAGGATGGCTTAACACAGCTTGCTTGTTCAAATCCCTCCGGGGATCTCTATAATTGTGGAGGATAAGATTAAGTTCTACACAAGTGGAGAAGAAACATTCTGCTTGAAAGGAAAGTCTGAAGGCCTGTCATTAAGGGGTAAGTCAGCCAAGTTTTATGGTCCACACTGGCAGAGAAGGGGCAAGCAGAATTCTACTAGTTTCTGTGCTCTGCTTCTGCCATTTGTCAAAAGCTAAGCTGCCGTATTTGGGAATAGTGTGTTCCCAACCTAATCGTCTGTGTGATTTGCCAGGGGAAAGATTGCTCAGATGGGCCTGCTCCAGGGCCATACAGCCTTCCTGATTAGAAAAGGAATCGTTGGAAGGGAGAGCTACTTAAGACATTTGCAGTGGGTTGCCCCGTGGCGGGTAGAATTCTGTGCTTCTGAGTTGGCTTCTGTAAGAGTAATACTGAACTTGTGTAAGAGTAATACTGAACTTGTGGAATCCCTTAAATTCCTAGAGAGATACTGCAGCAGGCAGAATCCTGTCAAGAATGAACAATGTTCTTAAGCTGAGAGTGGAGAGTTTAATAATAATGTCTTTTTTTTAAACTTACATGAGCAGGGTTTGGGGAATAGACGGACAGTGTAGTTTCTCTCTGGGCCATAAAGAAGAAGAGGGTGGGGACAGACAACTGAAGTGGGAGGTGCATGGAAAAGGCACCTGACAGGAGATGCGGCTTGAGGCAGAGACCTGGAACTTGAGCCGGAAAGCAGAGGGGCAGACAAGGCCTGAAGTCTTTTGCAGCCTTCTTATCTCTAGTCAGAGGGCCCCTCCGGCGAGCTTAGGGTCCTGGGGGTAATCAGCTGCACAGAGATAAAGGGGAGAGCTGGAGGACCTCAACAGGCACACATAACACAATGCCAAAGACACGTCTGGGCGGAGGTCAGGACCACAGGCCCTGCTGGACTCACAGACGCAGCCTGTTTCTTCCTCACCGCGCTCTTGGCTGCGACGCCCTCCCATTATGTGTTCCCATCTGTGTCCTCTCTGCTTCCCTTCCTCCTGAAAGCAAGTGCACGTCTTACTCTTCTTCACACCCACAGGGCCTGTGTGCC
Source organism: Dinomys branickii (assembly GCA_004027595.1). Lineage (NCBI taxonomy): Eukaryota > Metazoa > Chordata > Mammalia > Rodentia > Dinomyidae > Dinomys > Dinomys branickii. Next base: position 4,418 of record PVLD010003300.1, on the reverse strand, counting down.
TGGGCCTTCGCAGGTCATTGTTGGTGATCGTGGGATTACAAACATATAAAAGCAGTGACAAACTAGCATCAGACTCCAATAAATTGAGTAATAAGGATGCAAACAAATACTCTATTCTTCTATTGCTTTCTAAGATGTTCTATTTATATATAAGCTGGTAGATGTAGAAGATTCCCTTATCACTGTTGCTATGAATCTCCTGATACAGTGAAAATTTGATGCTCAACTTCCATTTTCAATTTAAAGGTCACCACTTTCAGGCTGCATTCCGCATTGCATCCTGTGATCACTGAAATCTGTGAGCAGAGGAGGAAGAGCAGATTCAGTTCAAGGGAGACATCTCAGAGTGACTAGTGAGTAAAGCAGCTGGCTGGCTGCTGTGCTCGGTGCCTGAGGGATACGATGTGAGTCTTTGCCTCACCACTGCCACGTGGGGATCTGGAGAGCTTAGTTTATGGAAAAACTTTTGTCTTTTATTTCACTTTTTGACATTTTCAAAGTGCTAGGTAAGGATAAATGTGGCCAGCTTGATTTATGATAATTGTTTTGGTTCCCGTAAAATCATATGCTGAAGAATCATAGGCACTGACAGTCGGGAAAAATGTAAATGTCATAATTTTGTTAATTGTTTTAGCGTGTGTTTCTTCCACATGTCTGAAAACAAATGTAATTGAGGGCTGTGGTTGCCGGGGCCTGGCCAAAAGCACAATGTGACCAACAACTGAGGAAAATATCATGGGCTGTCACATGGGGGAAGATATTTTATCGTTTTTCTGTCCTCCTGCCAAAGTGAGAGTTTGCAGTATTAAGTATATGACTGAAGTATGAAAGGAAATATGCAAATTGAACTCCTGGATTGATATTTATTACTGGATATTTATTGCTTGAATTTTCAAGACCTGTGGGTATTGTATCCCATCATAAAGTATTCTATTTCAATAATTGGATTTACAACAAAGGAAATGGCCTTTTAATTCCTTAAACATTTCCATTATGATAAGGTCCTTTTGTCAAATGTACAAATATCAAGATATTGAGATACTCATATGAAACCTAAACCTCCCCTTACTTTGTTGCTCCAAAGCACAATAACTTTATTGAGAATCCTGAAACCAGTGAGTGATCTGACTCTAGGTTTCATATACTGTTTCTTATTTTTATAACTGGAAGTTTATGATCTCAGGGTAAGTTTAAAAGCAGTCTATTTTTCCCTTTATGTGAGTTATCAGTTTGCTACGTGAACAAAACAGAAGGCTGAGCTTGCAGGGCGCACTCTTGAAGTCCTCCTGGTTTGGGAAGGACCGCAGATGCCATAAGCAAATGTTGTGGTATGCCAGCCTTCTGTGAGCAGCCCAGCTACTGGGTCTTTGATAAGTGAGCATCTAGTGGCCAGAAGGCCACAAAAGGTTTCCCCATATTATGTTCTCTCCACATCTTCGAGATTCACAAACATTCGTGCCACACAGAGGAATGACTGTTATGTGAGAGACCTGCGGACCAGGCAGGTAGGAAGAGACCATGCTGCTGTATCCAACCCCACCCGGCTATCCCCTAGCTGTTGATTAGTCCCATAGCCACTAAGCCAGAATTGTATGAGCAAATAGAATCTCACAATGACTGGAGGAGAGTTTGCAGTGTATTATTGATTGTAATTCCAGAAACAAACAAATGAAAAGCAAAGCAAAGCAAACCAAAAAAAGCAGAAGAAGCAAATTAAAAAATAACAGAGAAAAGAATGAAAGCTGAAATAAGGGTTCTAGCTTCTTTGGGAACCAGCTAAGAGCCGTGACTGCTCTGAAATATTATTCTAATACATGCTTCTCTGACCTCACCTGTAATTACCTTTTATTTTTCCTTTGGAAAGAGAGTCAAAACTTACATCATATCCTAAGGGGTTTGGGGAAAAGGATTTTGAGATTTATTATTGTCAAGATGTAGGTTTAATTCATTGTTTTATATTTAAAAACTACAAGTGAGAGAGAGGAATGAAGAAAAGCAGGAAATAATCCAGGTTCAACAAGAGGAAAATAAAAGCTACAGATAAACAGGCACCTTACTCCTTTGGCCAGTTCTGAGGCCATGGTCTGGCACTGCCCTAAACCCCACATTCTTTTTCTCTTTCTTGATATGCTTTGTAAAATATATTTTCATAATGTAGTTGATAACAACATACACTAAAATATTTGGATGTTTTAACTGTGAGTGGTTTGAAATTTTATTCTTACTTGCATCTTATGCATATTTATAGTGCATATGCTCTATTGTATAAAAATTTAAAATTTTTGAAATTACCTTCACACTTCCAAGAAATTGTTAAAAACCCTCAGAAGCAACCACACTGCCTTGGGACAAAAGGCATCAAAAAAAGACTGAGGCAGAGAATTGGGAAAATCTGATGTTAATCTATAAGGTTCATTGCCCTAACAGTGAGAAATGATTTGTTTGTAGTACTAGAAGGATAACTTGATATAATCAGTAAAGAAAACAACTGTAACAAGAATAATTTCCATGTAAAAACATCTATATTAGATATTCAACTAATTAACTTTTATTCATCTATAGTATACCCCATTACCATATTTCCTGGCCATGTCTCCATAGACACCAAGAAATAAACTCATCAGCTTTGAAAATCTTTGATGTGGTTTGGATAAGTATGACCCAAATACTGAACCATTGAAGACTTAGCCCCCATCTTGTGGTGGTGTTTGGCGGTAGTGGTGTTATAGGCAGCTGAGTTAGATAGAAATATTATAGGCAGTCAGACAGGGCCAGGCCCTTGAAGGAGCCAACAGACCTGGAGGAGCCAGCAGACCTGTAGGCCAGACCTCAAGACAAAGGGTGCTATACAAATGTACCCACTCACTTCCCTAGGTGTAAATATCAGGGATTGATATTCTAAATAAGTAACAACCACCTTCTAAAAAGCCAGGAAGAGTTGCTAGCCCGATCCCTATAGGAAAAGCCTCTGATCTGTATTCATGCCCACTTGCTATGTGACTCACTTCTGCATTTGATCCCAGTCCATTCAGTCTTACCTGGACAATTATACCTGTAATCTTATTGGCTGACCATAGTTTTGTCCATCTGCCCTACCTTGGACCCACTTCACCTCATGGTTTTTCTCTATAAAAGTCCCTGGAAAAGACAGTCAGGGGGAACCCACTCGGGCCCCCCTTCTGTCCTTCTCTTGGACAGAAGCTTTCTTTCTCTCAATAAATATATTCTGCTCTTAACCTCCATTGTTCCTAAAATTCATTCTTCGGTTTTAGAGAACACAAACTTGTCAGATATCATTCATGTTGGGAGATTTATTTTCCTGTATCAGTGGGACTTTTAAGAGGTGTGACCTAAGTACCCGCACTGGCCTCACCCCCTTCTCTCTCTTTCTGCTTAGTGGCCATCACAAGGTAAGCAGCACCCTCCCTTTTGTGCTTCTGCCCTGATGTCCTGCATCGCCAGGCCCAAACAACAGGCTGAGCAACCATACACTGCACCCTCTGAAAATTATGAGCTAAAATAAACCTTTGCTCATTATAAATTGGTTATCTCAAGCATTTTGTCACAGTGGTGGAAAGCTGACTAGTGCAACCTTTCAGGTAAAACTCTTCTTGGTAATCTTCAGACATTTATTACTATGGCAAACTGCTGCTTGAGCAACCATGGTCATTGAGATTGTTGCACATGCATTTTCAACTTCTTCTCTAAGGTATGGCAGTGTAGTCAGTTTTCTGTGATATACAATATCCTCTAGGGTCCTCTGCACACCATCTGTTTAAAAAAACCATCATACTATTTTTATACACATATATACTTATATATATGGATATGCATGTATGTGCGTATTATGTAAATCTATTTGCTTATTATATACATACTATATCTCTCCAGATCACATGGATGGTTAGGGCTATTATTAATTTAACATTTAGAGAAAGCTTTTTTTGAAAATTGGGAAATTGGAAAGTACATATCTATTTTCTTCAACACTATCACAGGATTATGTAACTAATTTAATCTCTTGTTGCTTTTCCTACAACACAATAAAATAGAGTAAAACAACAACAACAACAAACTACAAGGAATTAGGTTTTGAGCACAGAACTACATCAGACCTTTCAAACATTTCTATTTGTGAACTTTATTTGAATTTGTCCTGAAATATTTTTTTTTTTTTATTTTAGAAACATAAAAGTACAAAAACATATTGACAAACAGACACCCATTATCATAGAAAATAGTACAATCACAACTAATCTATAGACAAGGTGATATTGTCTCAACAGTAGTTGTTGTTTTATCCATTGATATCTTCAGGGGGCTGGGGATATAGCTCAGTGGAATAAGCGTCTGCCTAGCAAGCGCAGGGTCCTGAGTTCAATCCCCAGTACTGCCAAAAAAAAAAAAAAAAAAAAAAA
>PVLD010003299.1:120280-145687 GCA_004027595.1 Dinomys branickii | reverse complement strand
ACTCCTTATTAAAAAAAAAAAAAAAGAAAGAAAAAGAGTTGCAATACAAAACTGTTCAAGACTGGTTATTTACATTTCGTATGAAGTAAGTAAGACCTACAAGGGACAGCAGATCTAAGTTAGTTTCGTCTCTGGCTAGGGAAGAGTAAACCACCACTCTGAGTCGCTAGTTCCTCATCTGTAACCACAGAAGGAGTCTGTTAAGACCAATTTATTTTAGCTAATCAACAAATCAATTACCGATAAATGCAATCAGCACACAAAGGATGCCAAGAACACGCTAAGAACCGCAGACGTGGCGGGGACGGCAGGAAAGAATCAAGGAGAACTTCAGGGGATTCAGCAGAGGCTGTTCCCCGCCGGGTACCAACTTCTCTGCCACTCTCTCCTCCTCCACCCCGTACCCCTCTGTCCTTAAGTTTCCAGTCGCAGACGCGGCACTCCAACAACTCTTCCCAGCCACCCACCTCGTTGTTCAAAAGGAAACTGAGGCACGGAGCGAACACTAACAGAGGCTAGACCGTGTGCCGGCTACTGAGAGGCACACAATTACTCCAGGCAGTTAGAACCCCGCTGGCCTCGGCCTCCCACCTCAAAAGCCTGGGGCCAACCGTAAGAACCCAGACCCCTTCGCACCCAACTCGACCCCAGCTTGTGCCCGCCTCTACCGAGGTCTACAGGGCCTGGACCCCGGTAGCCTAAACGCAAACCCGGTCGGCTACACCAAAACCTCCCCACCGCGCACACCTACACGCTGGCCACCTCCCCTCTTCCCACCTCCGCACCGTACGGCCTGGGCCTCCTCCGTGCACTACACAGAACCGCTCCGCTGAGTAAAAATACCCAGCAAGAGGCTTCTCCCTACCCACCCCCACAGCACTGCCGCCACACCGGAAGCGTCCCCGCGTCTCCACGCCGAGCCTGATGTCACTTCCGGCGCGACTCCTAGGAAACGGGAGGCGGGCAGGTGAGGAGCGGGAAATTTGAGAAGTTGGAGGTGGTCCCAACGGACCTTGTGGATTTACGGAAGTGTGCGTGAGTTCCGCTATCACTCGCCTGCCTGTTATATACCGGGTTGTAGGCTGCAATCGGGGTTCTACACCCTAACCTCCTGGCCCAGGTTCCTGGGGCGCACTTCCCTGGTTGCTTTATTGAAAAGCTCTCCTAGCCGGGCGTGGCGGCGCACGCCTGTAATACCAGCACTCCGGAGGCTGAGGCAGGAGGATCATTGCGGAGTTCAAGACCAGCCTGGGCTACAAAGTGAGCTCAAGGCCAGCCTGAGCTCCATCCTCAGCTCCTCAGACCTTGAATCTGCTTCTGATCTCCTTGGATTCAACTATTCTAAGTATTTCCTATAATGAGATCGTGTAATATGTGGCCTACGTGTATAATGAGTGTTTTCTTCCACTTAGAATAATGTTTTCCAGGTTCACTCAGGCGGTAGCACCTACCTGTGCTGCCTTCCTTTCTATGACTGATTAGTACTTCACTGCATTGATGTAACACCTATGCATTCATGAAGTGATTTGGGTTATTTAACTTGAGTTATTTAATACTTTTTTGATATTATGACTAACGTTGTTAGAAACATTCAGGGACAAGTTCTTGTGTGGTCATCTGTTTTCATTTCTCTTGGATATGTATCTAGGAGTGAAATTGCTGGGCTATATGGAAATTGCTGGGGTATCTGGGCTTTTGCAGAGCTGCAGGCTTTCCCAGAGCAGCTCTGTATATTACATTTCCACAACAATCAATGAGTGTTCCTTTTCAGGGGCACTAATATATATCACACGTCTCTAAAGGGACACTCAGAACCCTCTAAATGATGTAACTACGGAGTATTCAGGAGAGAAATTTACAGGAGGGAATAACCAACAGCTGCCAGGTGTGCGTGTACTCTGTCAGCTGTAGTTCCCACGTGGGAATAGGACAACCTGAAAAGGTTCAAAGCCCGCCTCTGACCTGCCATTGCCACATGAGGTGGTCCAGTGACTCATCCCACAACTAAAGAAGAGAAGATTTATTCTGGTTCAAAACCTCAGCAACAGTGAAAACCTGGATATAACGGATTGAGGCCTAATTTTGTAACATACAGCACCACTTCAGCTCCCAAAGCCCGACAAACTAGCCTGAATTCATTAACCAGAATGGTCATGAGCAATCATACTAACTCTTAGCCAATCAAGGAGGAATTCATGCCATAGTAAACGCTACTTACTGCACCTGTACAAATAGGGCAAATAGAAAGATCACCTGACTCTCTAAAACAAACCAGTTCCATTCCGGGACATGTTTCTACTGCCTGGATTTCATAATCTAGGCCCGTGCTGGCAAACCTGAGTGCCACAGTGGGCTGTTTGTATCATTGAAAGCTCTGTTATTGTGCTTTTCTTTTATTATATGAGTTGGGTTTTTTTTTTTCCTAAACTAAAACCTCGGTATTCAGATTTAATCGCAGTGTTGGCGCTTTGCAATAAACAAATGCATTTTGGGTTGCAATTTGGGCACTTGGTCTCTAGAAGGTTCACTATCACTGATCTATGCTGTTGGCTTCTAGATCTACTTTACAAGGTCTAAGAGTGGTTTTTATTCTGGTAATTGCCTGTGTTACAACTGCTGATACAGTAAATACAGAAACAAATATTACTGCCCAGAAGCCACTGTTACTTATGATGGCCCAATAACTTCTACCCGAGAAGAAGAAAAGGATTAATTCCCTAACCCCACCCCCACCTCTGGGCCCCACCTTCCCGCGTGCAGGTTGGGTAATCCCTGCTCACCAGGAATGGAAAGAGATGTTTAGGAAATACAGAAACAGTGGTAACACTGTGGACACCATGGCATTTTGAAGTTGGCACGTAAAACTTTTTCTAAAGAACAATCTTTGTCTTTTGCTTCTTTGCTATGGATGACTTATATAGGGTGCCTATAGATACTAGGTATATTGACTGTATTAACACTGTAACTGTTAAACTTGCATTTTAATGTTCGCTTCTTATTGGGACAGTCCATGCGATGCGTAAGAGTTTTCATGTGAAATGTGTTTGCTGCTTAAATGTTCTTGCTATGTTGGTAATGTTACATGGACACATGATGCTGCACATCTGTGCCTGCTGTGTGATGAAAGGGATGGTAAGATGTGTGAGTGCGGTCACGTGCTAATCATTCAGACTGAGTCACGAACAATGGAGAAAGACCAAATCTAATAAAACATGTCTTCATTTTCCAAAAAAAAAGCCATGTTGAGGATCCAGGCCCCTCAGCCCCTTGGGGAGGCTCTCAAAAGCAGAGACTGTGTTTGTTTCGCTCCATACTTGCAGTGCTGGTTCAGAGAATGCCCTCCATAGATGTGCAATGATCCAGTGAGGAAAGAAGATAGTGACGTGACAGTCTTGTCCCCTAAACAGCCTGCCTGTGAGCGGTAACTTCACCTCTCCACTCTCATCTCCTACAGGAAAACCCAACATAAGACTGGGCCCAAGGTGGGCGTGTGTGCTATCTTCAATGGAGATTCAGAAACTTTCCATCTGCACGACCTGTGTGTAACATTTTTATTTAGCTCAGGTGCATATTTATTTCCTATACATGTATGGGCACTTTGATTAAACTGTTCTCTACCTCATTAGCTGGTTCTTACAATTATATATAATAAATGCAAAAACACAACTATAGGGCAGGCTACAATTAAAAAGTCATTGTGTACAAACAAAAAAATAGACATTTTAAACCAGGCACAGTGATGCACACCTGTAATATCAGTACTTTGGGAGACTGAGGCAGGGGAATCACAAGATTGAGCCAACCCTGGGCAAACACAGAAACTTAGCAAGACTCTGTCTCAAAAAAAAAAAAAAATTAAGGTGCCGAGTGTGGTGGCTCACGCCTATAATCCCAGCACTCGGGAAGCTGAGACAGGAAGATCGTGGCGAGGTCGAGACCAGCCTGGGCTACAAAGTGAGCTCAAGGCCAGCCTGAACTGTGTAGCATGACCCTGTCTCAAAAAGAAAAAAAAAAATTAAGGAGGCTAGGGATGTAGCTCTCGGTAAAGGGCCTGAGTTTAATCTCTAGTATCACATATAAAAAAATTTACACGGGGTATAAGGAATGCCAGTAAAAGGCAACTGAAATATTCCTTCATGCCAGCTCTGGTCCTTGGTCTTAGAGAGGCACAATTCTTCTTAGATGCAAATCCCAGCCCCACCCTAGACTGGAACAAGGGTCTTACAAGGCTGGGGGGCATCCTTGTTTGTTACTGTCTGGAGGTAAGGCAGACAAATGTGATCCCCCAGGCATGGAGCTGCCGGCCTATGGGAGGGAGCACATCACTCAGCATCGGGAAAGTGGCAGTGCCACCTCTGTGCCAGTCTCCTGGGTTGGCTCTTCCCTTACTCCAGGAAGCTCCCACAGGGATCAAACAGGTCCTGGAATGGCCTGCTCTAAATGTTTCTCCAGCCTGGCAGTTCGCAGGCCCAGAGACTTACAGAGAGCTCCTCCCAGCGGCTAAAAGACCTAACCCTGCAGGACTCCCAGCTCAGGCTCTTCTGTGGAAGCCCCATGGGCTCCTGTGTCCCTCTGCTGTCCCCACTGTCTGTGTTTAGTATACAGAATGGGAAGTTGGGGTAGAGGGCTGGTATGGTTCCCCAAGAGTCTACGAGTTTCAGGATGAAGCCCAGGTCTAGTCCCCATACAGACCAGGTACATAGGTCTAGGCTTCAGGACACTTGAGGACAGAAGGACGTAGCTGTGCCTGGAAGTGCTTGCATCGGGGATGCTTCATAGTCAGACCATAGATGGGGGTCATGTCCACCTTCACTCCCGGTGATGTGCTGAATTCCAGTTGCTGCAGCAGGATGGCCAGGAAGAGGAAGACCTCCCAGCGGCCAATGATCTCCCCGACGCATCGGCGCTTGCCCAAGCCAAAGATAGTCACCTTCTCGCTCAGTGCCTTGTCCACAGTGCCATCCGGAGAGAGAAAGCGTTCGGGCCGGAACACAGATGGGTCCCCCCACAGCTTCCTGTGATCACAGGGAGGCAGCTGAAGGGACAGCTGGGAGTTCAGAAGCATTAAGTGCACTGAACCCCAGAGGACATGAATGGGCAGGTAGCACACAAACAGGAGGATCTGTACCCAGGGGACAGTGGCCCAGCCCACCCAGGAGTTTCCATTGCCCCTTACAACTTACGGGTCATGGTTAATCTGCCACTGGTTCACAAAAATACAGCGCCCCTTGGGGATGTAAAAGCCACTCAGACTTGTGTCTCTTGTGGTGCTGGGGAGGGAGAAAGCAGAGTCAGGCTCAAGGTCACAGGAATCCCCCGTCTTCCATGTCATGTCCCTCCCTGGTCATTCATTGGTTTGTGGACTATAGCAAGGACCAGTATCAGACAGCGGGGACCTGGGCAGCCTCACTTGTGCGGGATGGTGAAGGGCACGAAAGAGGAGTGCCGGAAGACCTCCAGGATGAAGGCGTCCGTGTAGGGCAGCTGGGCTCGGTCGGTGAGCTGGGGCCGCCGCTCCCGGCCAATCACGGTGTCTGGAGAACACAAGATCCAGATGGACTAAGGGGCTGCCCAGGCTTTGGTAGAACCCTGCTTGGACCTCTATGGATGGAGCCATAACCTACCCAGCTCCTCCTGGATCTTCCTCTGTACCTTTGGATTCGTCACCAGGTACAGGAGGCTCCAGGAGATGGCAGTTGTGACTGTGTCAAAACCTGGACAAGGCAGAACAGAGGAAGACGTTAGGCAGGTTACAGACAGATCAGGACAGTCGGGCACAGAAAGGGAACAATGGGCTGGCCCGTACCTGCTCCAAAGAGGTCCAAGACAGTGCTAATGATCTTGCGGTCTGAAAGCAGAATATTGGCATTCTCATCCAGCTTCCTGTCCTGACAGTGCTCTATCAGGCTGTCTGTGATGTCCCGGATGTGACCCTGGGTAGGGAAGACACACAGATGAACAAGATCAAAGCCCAGGCCCACCCCCTATCCAGGCCTGGTCCCTCACCATCACTGACACCTTCTAACACCTCGTTCGTTCCAGAAGTTAACACCTACTGTGGCTGCTGTTCCAGCTCCTCTCAGCCTCTCCAAGCTCTTTGCTACCTTAGAATACCAAGGGCACTCACCACACAGTTTCAGACTATTATCTGAATGTACTCTTTAACCTGTCTCTACCATGAAGCCAGGAGGCAAACTCTTTAAATCTCTCCCATCCTTGCAACAACTGGTCCAGGGTTCTGCATGGAATGACTTTCAGGGGCTCTTGCTTGACAGGAGCCTAGAAGGGCCAGTCATAAAATGGTTTTACTGAGGCAGGAGGATCGCCATGAGTTCAAGGCATACCTGGGTTAGCTACATTAGTGAGTTCTAGGCCAGCCTGCACTACATAGTAAGACCCTGTCTCAACAACAACAACAACAAAAAACAGCTCTACTTCCCTAGGAAGGATGGTGCCCACTCCATAAGGGCTTCAAACTCCCAGGGTGGCACCTCCCTGAGGACCTCCCAAGCCTCATGCTATTCCTCTCATTCCTGACCTCCTGGCCACTGATGCTGTCCAGCTCCCTGGCCCACTTTCCTTTCCCCAGCCTGTACCTTTTCAAATGTTTTGTAGTGCTCCTTGAGCATTTTCTGTGTAAAGACAGAGAACTTCCTATTCAGGTCCTTGAAGGTATCCATGGTAGAGTTGGGCAGGTAGCGGAGGATGGGGATGAAGTCAGCTGGGCTTCCTGAGGCAACCACCTCCCCAAACTCATTATTCAGGTTAACTAAATCAAGCAGCTCTTGGTTGTCATGGTCATAGCGCTGCCCAAAGCATATGGCAGAGATGACATTGGTCACTGACACCACCACATATCTGTAGGGGTCAAAGTGTCCAGGCCCTGCCATGAGCTCCTGGAACTTGTTGATAAGGTACTCAGCCTCCTTCTTCACATGCTCCTCCAAGTAGCAGGAGGATGCAGAAGCCGGGTCTGAGGCCAAAGAGAAACTCTTCAGGGCATCCTGTGCCAGGCGCCGGCGGGCAGCCCACCTGGGACCTGAATCTGGGTTGAAGGTCATGCTCTGGCCTTCAGAGACAAAGCTGAAGCTGTAGAAATCAGGCCGGCCCTTGAAGTCATCACCCTGCCGCACCAAGGCCTGGCGGATGGTGTCCAAGCCACTCAGCACCACCACAGGCGTGGAGCCGATGCGGACCTGCAGCACATCCCCGTAGCGCGCACTCAGCCTGGCCAGCACCAGGTGTGGATTCTTGCCCAGGGTCAGCACATGCCCAATCAGCGGCCACCCCCAGGGCCCCGGGGGGCTCTTCAGACCTTTGGGGACCTCAGACGTAGAGGCTCTGACCACCCAGAGTACTAAGCAGAAGATGGTGGCAACTAGGATCAGCTCCACAGCCGAGATGAACATTGGGAATTCAGACACAGAAAACGATTAGCAGCAGGATCTTCGAGGCAGCTGTTGAGAGGTGGGACAACAAAAGAAAAGAGAGACCATCAGATGGAGGCTAGGAGGAGCCAATATTCTAAAAGGTCAGGATGCTGGTCAAGGAAAGGAGAAACGTCCCAACCAGAACTGAAGGAAAAGAGGGAGAGGAGGGGGGAGGCAGAAGTTGTTGAGATGCCAATGTGTTCCAAGAATCTCAGCCACTCTTCATTTAGCCCTGGCAATGAGTCTCTGCAGGAGGATGCAGGGAGGCTTGGAGGAGGTAATTAACTTGCTGAAGGTCACACTGCCAGAAAGTGACTGCTTCCAGAACACTTCTTAACTGCTGTACCAATCTAAAGCAGTCTTCCGATCTCAGTCTCTGATTTTCATATATCAGTATTATTTGCTTCACATTTTCCAAAAATCAGCTTTAAATCCATCCAGGTAACATCATTCTAGACAATATCTGTGTGAAAGTACAGCTTTGATTTTCTCCTAAAACACTTTCAAATAAATGAGTAATCAATGGGTATCACCCCAGGTCTCTTTGAGTCCTACCCACCCCTGTGAAAATCATGCTATGGGAAGGAGGGAAGTTAGGGACCATCTGCTCCTTGGCCTCTTTTCACACTTGAGAGAAACTGATCTCCAGAAGAGTCAGTGACTTACCCCAAACTGTCTAACAATTGGCAACAGAGCCAGGACTCAGCTTCTAGGGAAAGTTCCCTGAAGAGTGGCCAGCTGCTACCTTAAGTACCTCTTTTTGAAGGTCAAGAAGGAATTTCCCCAGAACCTCCGCTTCCTATGCTCAATCCCAGGGATCTAAGGAATCCTGCCAAATAGAAAGGCCACCACTGGAGCCACACTGCTGTCAGCCCCCTTTCTGATTTCAACAGATACATCTTTTAAGAGCAGCTGGATTGAACTCCCAACGAAAGAAATCCAGGCCAGATTTTTCATTGTGCTCAATTCTCATGAATGAATAGTACCAGCTTCCCTCTGTTGCCAGTCAGCAGAAGGCTAAGAATAAATGGAAGTTTCCCACCAGGTCAGGGCTAAAAGAAAACTCCAGACTGGATTACCACGAATTAGGGATGGATCTGAATTTAAGATACTGAGAAGAAACTTTCTAGGCTGGACCACAGAAATTCACGGATCACTCTCTCCAAGGTATTAGACTCTGCCTGGGGCTTCTAGCTCCACTACACTGAAGGTCCAGAGAGCCAGTTTCTAGTTCAGGTGGCATCAAACTGGCTATTTTAAGTTTCTAGGCTCAGCAGCATAACCCGAAAACAAGGGTGGGACAAGATCTCAAAGCATTCAAGTGCCCAGCCCAGTCCTAGGGAAGAGGAGACCCATACCCATTCTGAGGAAGCTCACAGTCTCCCCGCTAGGTCTCCTTGCAGGAGAGATCCATGGTTCCAGCACCTGCCAGGGTAGGGGAGATTCCTACAGGGACTGGACCCCAAAACACACCAGATCCCCAAATCCCTGAAAGAATTGGGGATACACCATCCTCGGAGGTAACATCCAGCCTTTGTAGGGAGATATGACTACTGAGTTTTCAGGGACTTGTGTTTCCAGCTGCCTGCTGCCTGAAGCCTGCCGTCTATTACACTGACCACCTCCCAACAAAGGACAGAGAGGACAGTCCATGGGACTGAGGGAGGGGCTGCATGGGCCCCCAGCTTGCTTCAGTCTCCCTGGTGGCCTCAGTGGGGAAGCCCCAAGGTGCTACCCAGGAGTACTCCACCCAGAGTCATGGAGGACGAAGCTGGAGCCTGGGTCTTAGAGTCCTACATCTTTATCTAGAGGTTTGGAACTTGATAGGGGACCTCAGGCAAGACCTGCTCTTCTTCTGGCCTCAATAGGGAGTCAGACTGCCTGGTCACTAAAGATGTTCTTAGCCTTCTGTTTTGGAGGTGATAGTCCAGTGACTACCCAGGAAGAGCTGTCATACCCCAAATTTCCCTTTTATTGGGAAGAAAGGAGCAAACCAGAAGCCCCCAGCACTCACCCTTGGCTGTGAGGTGCTAAGCTGAGAAGAGCAGTCTCTGGGTCCGGGACCCTGAGGAGAATGGGGAGGCTCCAGATTCTGTCACCTTCAGACTGAGCGCGAAGGCACCACCTTTATAGGAGACTCTGCAAGAGGCCCGCCTCCTTCCCTGGAGCCCTGGGACAGGGCTGGGGGCTGGGGGTGAGGGCTAGGGGGTGGGGCTGGGGGTGGGGTGAGGAAAGGACCTCTGCTAGGTGCTGACAGGGAAACAAGGTGAAGGCTGGGAACACCTGGGGCCCCCACTGCCAAGGTACCCCATGCATGCACAATGAAGAACACACCAGGGAGGGTTTGGGGGAGAAGTCTCAGGCCAGCAGGAGGAGGGGACAGGGTGGAAGGCACTGGCCTTCTCTCAGACGTTTCTGCACCCCCACGTCACCGGGCGTGCAAGTGGCAGGCAGGCAGAACAGAGTTGCTGGGTGGAGACCTCCTTCCCCAGGTCACTGAGTCCAGGCTGGGCTCGCGTGAGAAGACTGCGACCCCAGCCCGAGGTCATAGGCAGAGGCGCCAAGGCCCGGGTGTCCCCCTCCCCCGCCAGGAACTGGCTTGGCGCCTGTAGTTGCCTCACAGTGTGGTCAGGGAGACCCCAGGACCACCCGCCCTTGGGGCTCCCTCTTGGCTGCCAGGGTTGCGGGAGCTGAGTTTGGGGGCAAAAGAAATCACGGCGGGCTGCAGGGGCGAGAGGGGGTCGGGAACACCGGGATAGAGGTCGTGCCCCTGGTCGGCTCGGTGCCCGGTTGCGTGAGAAGCGCCCTCTGCGCGCGGGACCCGCGCTGTCACGCGAGGGGGGCGGGGACGCAGGCGCGGCTCTTAAAGGGAGAGGAAAGGAGCCCGAGAGTCCCGGGCACGCGATTGGAGGTGGATGGCTGGGCGGGGTGGGGGGTGTTAGGGAGGTTCGCGTGCGGAGCGGGCTGCCGCCTGGAGCGCAGCCTGCTCTGTCCACGGTCCCCACCCGCGGCAGATCACTCAGGTCTGCACCGCCCTGCACGCCTGGCTGTCTGCCTGGCCGACGTCCCCTTGCAAGAGGTCCAAGAACAGGGCTGTGTTCGCGTGTCTAGCTCAACCTGTGCTAAACTGTCACCACTAGCCAAGGGCACAGTCACCTGTCCCCTGGCCCAAGCCATAAACGATCTCCGCCCCCTCCACTCCCACAGCAACTGGCGGCCTTGGGCACTGCACAAATATTTACCAAGCGCCCACTGTGTGCCAGGTGCTGGCGACTGAAACGGATGAGAACAGAACTGACAGTGCTCCTTCTCCAGCGCCCGTTTACATTGCCACAGAGGACACGTGTTACACGCCACAAAAACACGGGGAACAAATAGCAGAAGGTAAAAGTGCTATAGAAAAAGACCTAGCAGAGAAGGTGTAGAATTACAAGAAGACGCGTTTATGTTCAAAGAGGGTTTTCCAGATTAACTTCGAAAAGAAGCAGGAGGGCTGGGGGTATAGCTCAGTGGAATAAGTGCCTGCCTGGCAAGTGCTAAGTCCTGAGTTCAATCCTCAGTACCGCCAAAAAAAAAAAAAAAGAAAGAAAAGAAAAGAAGCAGGAGTGTGGTGTCAACCCAAAATGCCTAGATGGGTGGGTGGAGACCCCCTGGGGGAGGGGACAGCAGGTTCAAAGGCCCTGGGGCAGTATCACTAGGAGCAATGGAATGTGCAGGGATTGCAGGACTGGGGAATCTTCCCAGCATGCATTTAGTACCCTGAGGGAATGGGATGCCTGTAGGGGAACCTACTGACACCATTCCCCCATAGAGCATACTCGACTGGGAAATCTGAGACTATCTGGGTGACAATGAGCTGGGCCCAGCCTGGTAAGATCACACTGGCCACCATGCTGGGTTGAGAGGGAAGGTGCAAGAGCATTTTGCTATATGCTGAGGTCTGTCCAGCCCCACTAAGTGCCCACGAATCATCGGTGGGGACAACCATAAATACAGACACAGCTTTTTTAACTCCCTGCCCTAAAGTATTTAGCCTCCAAACTGGGTTCCCGTTTGTCTTTTGCCCTTTCTGATCCCTTCTCTCCTCTGTGGCACTCAGACTATTTGTTTAATCTGAGATGGGATCTACTGTGCACCCCAGGCTGACCTTGAACTTGTAGCAACCCTCCTGCCCCAACTTCCCAAGTGCTGAGATTACAGGTGTGCACCACCATGCTCAGCAAGACTGATTTCTTAAAAAAATGTAAGATATCTTTCACCTTGTTTACTATCACCTTGTTTACCACCACCTCGTTTACTGGTTTTGTATCTAAGGGTAGAAATGGAACCTTTTACAGAACATACCAGCTTTCCCAACTCTACTCTGCCCTTACTTTGTTGCTATTTCCAGATCTTCTCCATAGTAATTCTCAAGACATTTGACCACTGTTATGATCCAGATGCCATCTGCCACTTGTCCCTCCATGCTCTGACATGGAAAACCAACCTATGGGACACTGGTCTGATACGCCAAGTCCCAGCACAGGTGAGCATCTGGTAAAGGAGGTAGAGGCAGCTGCATCCAGCAAGAGTCACACTGAACCCAAGAGCTGGTGTCAAAAGGCTGGCCTTAAGCAGAAGAGGACAAAGGGAGGGACTGCTGGGCTTTTTCAGCATCTTTCTACTCATTCATTCTGCAGCCTGGATCACTGACTTAGCAGAGGAGCCTCACAGTATCCAAGAGAGGTCTGTGCTTCAGGCCCAGGTGGAGCAAGAGCCACAGGAAGCAGGACGAGAGCAAGGCACTCCTACATGCTCTGGCCTGCTCTGTAGCCCCCTTTCTCTCACCTAGCTGGAGAGACCCCAGCAGGCCATGCAACAGGCTGGAAAAACCTCCAGCGCTGGGCTCCTGGCCAGGAACCCAGGAAACCTCTGCTCTGGGTAGAAGATGCATCACTTCGCCCGGGTTTCAAAGGGGTCTTGATGCCAAAAGAATTTCTTAGCTAATAAAACCAACACCTCTCCCTTTACCCAGCTGGAGAGACACGTCAGAAAGACAAAGCCCAGTGACACCCAGCCAGCCAACATGGAGCCGGGAGCGCTGCCCTCTTAACTTGGGCCGTTTTTCAGCTAGGATTCGTGACCCCAGGCTACAGGAGGAGCCCCAGGGGGCCATGGGAGAACAGGCTCAGGCCCTGGTCCAGCACCTCCATCTCCCCAGGCCCTGGGACAGGACTGGGGTGCACTCGGGTCTCGGGAGAGCTTGCCCTTCTCATCATCAAGCTCTGTCTGGGCTACAGCTGCAAGGACAGGAGGGGGCCTGCCTGGGCTGGACAGAGAAAGAGGTGACAGGCAAGAGGCTCGAGGACCTTGGCCTGGAGCTGAACGCCCAGCGCTGGGTCAAAGTTTGCTTGCTTTGCGTGAGAAGCTCTTTGGCTGGGATTCCATAGTGATTGATTCTCCAGGGCAGGGGGTGGAGTGGCGGGAGGGCTCTGGCTGCTAGGGGCGATGTGGACAGCTAAGGGGCTCGACCTGGCAGAGACCTCAGGCCCAGAGCCTTTGGTTGGCACTGCTGCTGTGCAGTGTGTAGCAGGAGTCTGGGAGGCAGGCAGGGACTGATTCTACTCTGTGGTGGAAACAGGAGCCATACCCCAAGCTGGGTCTGTGCTGAGCCTGGAGAGGCCAGGGAGACTGCAAGGGGAGCCCTGGGGTAATTATGCCTATTGTAGCATAATTATCAAGAGGTCCTAGCTCGGTTAAGTTATATGGTCACCACAGGGACAGGGTGGATCGAAGGGTTTTATGGGCCCAGCATCTTCTCCCTTCTGGTAATACCATACTCGTCATTCTTCGGGGACTGCCTGACCTACCATCTGCCACCAGGTTTGGGGGGCTGATACCAGCCCAAGCCAGGCCAAGGAGAACCGAATGGGGGTTTTGATGAAGTCACCAGACAAAGAAGGTTCTGGTGGCTGTCGTGGTTAGAAGATAAATCTGAAGCTGAGTGTGCTGACTGACGCATGTCTGTAATCCCAGACTCAGAAGCTGAGGCAAGCCGATTGCTACAAATTGGAGGCCAGCTGGGCTACATGGTGAGTTTAAGACCCAGCCTGAAACACAGATCAAGACTTGTCTCAAAAAATAAATAAAAAAGTCTGCAGCTGCCAGTGGTCAGTTTTTAAGAAAGCCACTGAGGGGAGAGAGAAAGGGGAGCAATTGGTGACGTTATGCATCCACATTTAGTTATTGCTGAAGCCATGAAGCTCACTCGTAGAACAGCTTGATCTGTGAGCCAAATCACCACCCCCTCTCCTCTCTTTTCTTTCTGCATCTTCCTCACCTCCACCTCATTCACTTTTCTCCTCTCCTCCCTCTCCTCTTCCTTTTGTACTATGAGTTGGGTTTTGAGAATTTGCAGCTGTAAGAATTATAACCCAAACCTGACAGCCTGGGAGTTGTACCCAGCCAAGCTCTCTGAGCACTTAAGTCTGGGGAATGATACACACCCCAAGAAGGGGTATGGGACAGAGTCCTAAGGCACTTGGGTGGGACAGAGTCCTAAGATATTTCTCCTATTAGGTGGACGTGTGGCAGACATCTGAAATCCTGGTATTCTTAGAAGCTGACACAGGAGTGAGGAAAATCACCGCGAAGAGGCTCTGAGCAGGATTTAATAATAATCAATTGGCTTTACGCGATTCCTTGGGAGTTGCCCGAAGCTTAGGCACCTGTCTGGAGATAGGCAGCGGAATTGTGGTAAGTAAACCTCTGTGGGTCACTGGTCCCAGCTGAGGCCTGTATTTGCCTGTGAAGTTGGGGTGCCTCAAAGGACAAGATAAGGACACAGCTGAGGACTTTTGGCTCCAACTAAAAGCTGGCTATAGCTGCAGGCATCTCACTCCTGCGGTGGAGGCCTTCCTTCCTGGAAATAACATAGTTCTCTTAAATTAACCTGAAGTATTGCTTGGAGAAGTCCTTAAAGGGATTCCCAAGTCCTTCCCAGCTTCCTGCATTTTCTTTGGGATCCTCTTCCTTTGTTTGGAAACCAGGCCATCCAGGGAAGTCTTGATCTGAACCCAGAAAATCTTAAATTTTGGAAGCGACTTAGACCCTTCTAGAGCCCTAAAATCATTTCAATTGTCTGATTTATTTACGCCCTCGGCATCCACTCATTTGGAAGATTGCAGCCCTCTTCAGCCTGAATATTAACCCGATACAGGAAGCTCACAACTTTGGGCTTTACCCAGCCCAGGTAATTTAGTAGCTTAGTGAGATCTGTCTCAAAATAAAAAATTTGAGAGCAGATGTGGTAGTACACACCTGTAAACCCAGCACCCAGGGGGCTGAGGCAAGAGCATCATCTTGACTTTGAGGCCAGCCTGGGCAACATAATGAGATCTTGTCTCCAAACAAATAAACAAAGTAAGCAATTAATTAAAAAGGGCTGGGGGTGTAGTTCAGTGGGAAGACCCTGGGTTCAATCCCCTGAACCCAAATAAAATTCTTCCTAATAGCTTCCCACTCCCCTGCCCCTCTGCAAAATGTAGAAGCTGAGTCTTCAGACGCCCAGGTAGGGCTGGGTTGTTGGGGGCAAATACCTCTGGCATGGCAGGGTTGACCAGTCAGTCTGTGCCTGTCACTGTGCCCATGTGCCTAGAGCAGGGGCCAAGGTGGCCCCAAGGAGGTAGGAGTTGGGGGACTTGCTTTAGTAGAGAAAGGAGCATGTTTGTCACTAACATGTCACCATGTTGAGACATGGGTAGCATCTTCAGCCCGGAGCAGTGCTTTCCCCGAGAGGTTGCTGAGCGGGGAAGAAGCAGTTGAAGGAGGCCTGGTGCTCCACGCAAGGGGAACAGAATGTGGGGAAGCACAGAGAAATGATACGAAGTCCATGGGAAGGCTGTGTGAGGGGGAAGGAGGGGTGGGCAAAGGGAGAAGAGAGGACTGGAGGAACTGGTTCACATACTGACTTTAGAAGTTTAAAGTTTGTTCCGCGGCCTTGTGAAACCAGTCAGTTATTTGACATGGGATCCCACGGGCTCAGATTTGCAATTTCAGAAAGTTCGTGTAGGTGGCAGCATGGAGCAGGGTTTGATGGGATGAGGCGGGCCTGCACAGCAGTGATCTAAATTTAAAATTAGACAAAAGCAGGCCTGGTGATACACACCCCTCATCCCAGCACCCTGGGATAGTGAGCCAGGAGAATCTCAGGTTCAAGCCCAGCCTGAGCAAATTAGCCACTGAGCAAAACTTCATAAATAAAGAGGGGAAGAGAGGTTAAATGAAGGGGAGGGGAAAGGGGAAAAAGAGGAATCAAGATATACCATGGAGGTCAGGGGTTTAGCTCAGTGGCGCAGGGCCTGCCTAGCAA
This sequence comes from Dinomys branickii, assembly GCA_004027595.1. Taxonomy (NCBI): domain Eukaryota; kingdom Metazoa; phylum Chordata; class Mammalia; order Rodentia; family Dinomyidae; genus Dinomys; species Dinomys branickii. The sequence continues at coordinate 129,907 of PVLD010003299.1, read as the reverse complement.
GCATGAGTTCCTGAGTTCAATTCCAGGTACCCAAAAAAAAAAAATGTGTCTTGTACAGATACAAATTCCCTGTGATAAATATGAGCATTATGTGTATCTTTTTTTTTAAAGACAAAAGAATGGAGACATATGAACCAGAATAAGCCATAAACAATACCAAAAATACAAAATTATACAGAATGTAGTAGGGAATTAGCACTGGATGTTGTATTACATACTGTTATCTTCACATTAGTTATCACATAAACATTAAAGGAAATACCAAATTATAGAGAAGATAGTAGGGAATTAGCACTGGATGCTGTATAATATAAAGTTATTTTCACTTCTGTTAATACAAAAGCGATTGAAGAAATACAAAATTATAGAGAACATAGAAGGGAATTAGCTCTGGATGCTGTCCTACATAGTGTTACCTTCACATTTGTTACTCAGTTACAAAGATGATGGCCCATTTGATCATTCAATTTTCTCCTCCCTCATCTCCATTGCCCTACCACTCAATCAGTCATCTTCCCTGTGATAATCACTGTATTCCTGGGTTTATCTATACCCCTGGACTCTCTCCTTGGGAAGAGATAGAGCTGCCTCAGACTATACTATAGCATACATGGGTGTATACAAACTGCCATGGTCGGAGGTGGAAAAGCACCTATGCTCACAGCGGACCACCCGGCTCCGCCCTGTCACCGTGCTATGGGTGGGGGCGGGTCCAGTCTGCGGGGCGCCCTCAGCGGAGCCCACAGCAGAGCAGCCGCGAGGCCTACAGTGCGAGCAGGCGCGGGGCCCACAGCGGAGCAGGTGCGGGGCCCACTGCGGAGCAGTCACGGGGCCCCCAGCGGGAGCAGCCAAGGGGCCCACAGTGGGAGCAGCCAAAGGGCACGCACCCCCGTCGGGGCGCCCTTGGTGACCCGTTCGGCTCTGTCCCGTTGCCTCGATGCCGGAGGCCCTTTCTTCTCCTCCTACCTCCTCCCGATCTACAATATTACCGTTCCCCGCCCCTTGCAACTGGGCATTGGACGAACTTACGATGCTTGGTATAAGGGCTTGAAATCTCCCCAGCCCGTTCTCACTGTGTTAGTTCACGGTATGAACTGAGTTTAAAGATTAGTTCTAGAATAGGGTTGGAGGGTTTTCTCGGGTCTGCTGTAGAGAGTATGTTGTTGTTTTTCAGACTCCCGGTCTGCTGTCCCTCATCCAATTTGTTGCTATGGGTTCACGCAAGGTCCACATGTGCAAGCTGTAAGGAGACCCTCTTGGTGCTCACATTAATAGTTTGGGGTGAGTCCTGGAGACCGTGGATTCGTCCCATTGTTGCCAGGAACAGGCAATACTTGCTCAAGCTGCCCAGACTCAAGGTGCTCCCAAAGAGAGTTCAGGGTGGGAGCTGAGTCCCGGCAACCCAGCCCATGCTTCCTGCCTGATGTTGGAGTGGGAAGGGCGTGGAGCCACGCAATCCACCTCCATCTGCATCTCCCTCCCGTTGCGCTGCTGGAGCCCCCGTCTGCTCCTCAGCTGGATCCCTGGGAGCCACCGCGGCTCCCCGCCGAGGTTCCCTGCTGCTCTCCGCAGGTAGCCCAGCGGAGAGGCAGGGGACCACCACCTCGAGGCAGGCGCAGAGCCGGGCGTGGTGGGCTGTGTACTAGTTGCATTGATTCTCTCCAGGTGCTGATTAGGAAGGTTGCCGCAGGGTGGGGACTCTGCCCCAGTGGCTGCTGTAACTTATCCTCACACTGGGTTCGACAACTGCTCCCGACCACCATTGCCTCTCCAGCCCTGGACCAGCTCTCAGAACTCCGCTCTCCCCTGGCCGAATAAGGAGGCTTCCGTGAGCGTGAGTCTCCAAAGCTGAACCTCTTTCCTTTCTGTCTCTCACATGTTGCTATATTCCTATATTCCTTTGTCTGAGCGGCATTCCTCCGGGAGGTTCTCTCTCTGCTGCCTACCCGGTCGCCACCTTGAAGTCCTCTTGTAAAATTTATTTAGTTATTTGTTTCTTTCTAATGAATTGACCATTACATTTCTAAAGTTCTGAAATGGCCAACAGCCCATAGAAAGATACCACTTTTGGCTCCTGTTTGAAACCAACAGCTTCAGAAAACTGCTGGCCTTAATTCAGGGCCATTGTATATCTGAATTGTACTAATAAACTTAGTAAAAAAAAAAAAAAAAAAAGATGGAAGATATAGCTTAGTGCAAAGGCCCTGGGTTCGATCTCCCCAGAATTAAATAGAATAAAAAAATCAGAACTTCGGTCACACTATTCACATTTCAAATATCTGATAGTACCGATATAAAATAACTTCTTTTCAAGGCCTTAGGCGTGCTAGGCAAGTGCTCCACCACAGAGCTGTACCTGCAGCTACAGAAGTTTTTCCAACATTGCAGGAAGTTCCATCAGACAATGGTCCAGGGGCAACGAGGCTGAGTGAGAGAGGTCCCTGTAAAAGTGCTTGAGGGGGAGCAGGGTGTGGTGACACACACCTGTAATCCCAGCACTCAGGAGACTGAGGCAGGAAGATCATCGTGAGTTCCAGGCCAGCCTGGCCTACAAACTGAGCTCAAGGCCAGCCTAAACTGCATAGCGAGACCCTGTCTCAAAATCAAAAACAAAAACAAGGGGAAACCCACTTTCCAGGCTCCCTTCTTTTATTTTATTTATTTACTTATTATTTTATTTGTTTATTTATTTACTTATTTTTGGCTTTCTGAGACAGGATTTCACTATGCAGTTTAGGCTGGCTTCAAACTCAGAGATCTCCCTGCTGCAGCCTCCCAAGTGCTAGAATTACGGGCATACACCACCATGCCCAGCACCGGGTCTCCTTCTGTCTCTCTTAGACAGAAGCTTTTCTTGCTTTCAATAAATTCTTTGTATTGTTACCCTCCGTTGTTCCTAGAATTCATTGCTCGATTTTAAAGAACACAAACGTGGCATTTCAAACATCTAGCAGGCTGGGAGTTTCTTTCCCCTATATCACTTGGGGGCCTTCCACAGAGGTAAATGGGGTGGAGGTAAGCATCTTCTTTCATTTCATAGATTCTGGATTGTGACTCATTTACATAATTAAAATTTTTATGCTTCAAATTTTTATATTATGTTTTGCCCATTGCTTGTGAAGCAAAACCTAGAGCTTGCAGGAGGCGGTGCTCAGAGCCTGCAGTAGATGATCATTTGGCGATTTGGAAACAAGGAGGCAGTTGGTGGCAGAGGCTGTTGGGTGGTCTTGTACGGTGAGTTAACTGAATGTCCAGCTCTGAAGTTCACGTCTACATCCAGAAGTCAGTGAGACCCCTCCCCAAACTAGCTATTTATTTATTTAGAGACAGAGTCTTGCTATGTGGTTCAGGCTGGCCTCGAACTCCAGGTGATCCTCCTGCCTCACCCTCTCAAGAGCTGGGATTACGGTGTGCGGCAACACACATAGCTCCCCACCCCAGTGTTAAGTATTCACCTGTGCACCCTCAACACCTGTACCCTGAGAAGTGAAGGGCTCAGCCACTCCCCTGCAGGAGCCCACAGTTTGCATTGGGGCTTGGGTAGTGTGATGGCCCAGAGCTGCGACAGAGCTGAGACAGAGTGGGGGGCAATAGGAGGGGCTGCCACTGCTGCCTCTGGTCACCACCAGCTCCGGGTGGCTGCAGCATCTGTCCCTACAGTCACCTTTGCTCCAGCCGTACCTGGTACCCAGGCCCCTCCTCCTGCAATGGTGAACTCCCACTTCCCACTGCTGCCTCCTCCTCTATCAGGCTGCTCTGCCACCCCCGATTGTGATCTGTTATCTTTTCCCCGAAAGAGCAGGAAGCCAAGGCCAGAAGGGGCAGCCATCTCACAGGGCTGCTATAAAGCCAAAACACAGAAGACTCCTGTGAACCCCCCTTCACAGAGCTTAGGGCATAGCAGGTGCTCAATAAACTTTAACCATCATTACCCTTCTGGGAGATGAATATAGGAAATACCCTAGGCAGAGTCTTCACAGAGCGCCATGCAAGTTCACATTCTTGCTTGTGGACAGTAATTCATTCAACAAATCTTTTCCCAAATATATGCCACCTGCCAGTCCCAGGGAAAAAGACTAGAGATATGAGAAAAAACAATCCAGGGGTGCCAGTACATACTTGTTAATCTCAGCATTCGGGAGGCTGAGGCAGGAGGACCATTACACATTCCAGTTCAGGCTGAGCTACATAGGGAGACCCTGTCTCAAAAAACAAACAACAGAAAAAGTACACCTTCATTTAATCCATAAAGTGGTACATCTCATTAGGTGGGCACTTGCCTAGCATGTGTGAGGTCCTGTGTTCCATCTCCAGAATCACACAAAAAAGTTCAGGGTGGCTTTGAACTCACAGTGATTCTCCTACTTCAGCCTCTCAAATGCTGGGATTATAGGTGTGTTCCGTCATGCCTGGACTACTTTTATCTTTTATATAAATGAAATCATGCAATGTGTGCTCTTCTGTCACGGGGGTGGGGGACTAGAACTTTTTAAGATCTTTTTGCAATCCGTGGTACCTCAGTTCACAAACATAATCCTTTCCACGATTCTGGTCACAAGCCCAATTGGACAAGAACTAAATCAAATTCAGTGGTTAGATTCAGCGGTGACCTTATGGGGAAATTTGATTCAGTTCTCATCCAATTCAGTTTGTGACCAGAATCACTGAAAGAATTAAATTCGTGAAGCAAGGCACCCCACTAGTCACATTTGTTTTGCGGAAGTTGGTACATGGATACATCACATCTTGATCATTTCTTATCTCTTTACCCCTATTTCCTAACCTACCTTCCCCTTCTGGAACCTTTTAAAATTTAATAGTTTTTTTTAGGGCATTTTTAGGTAAACAGAAAAACTGAGTAGAAAGTACAGATGTCCTCTTCACCTCCCCCAGACCCTCCTCTATTAATAACAGCTTGCAGTACTGTGACACATTTGTTACAGTTGATGAGTGAATGTTAATACATTGGTATTTAGTTAAAGACCACGTGGTGGCCCTCACCTGTAATCCTAGCACTTGAGAGACTGAGGAAGAAGGATTTCTGAGAGTTCAAGATCATCTTGGGCTGCGTAGTGAGTTCAAGGCCAGCCTGGAATATATAGAAACAGCCTGTCAATAAGTACACACACACATACATGCATGCATACCATTGTTTTTTTTCTGTTTTCCTTGACAGACTCTGTCTAAATTGCCCAGGCTGGTTTTGAACTTGTAATTCTCCTGCCTCAGTCGGAGTGCTGGCCTTGCAAATATGTGCTACCCTGCCCAGCTTATTTATTTATTTTATGTTTAAAAATTTGGCCAAGCATGGTGGCACATGCCTATACTCTCAGCACTTAGGGAGGCTGAGGCAGGAGGATCACTGTGAATGTGAGGCTAGCCTGGGCTCCATAGTGAGTTCAAGGCCAGCCTGAATTACACAGTGAGACCCTGTCTCAAGAAAATCCCCCTAAATAAATAAATAAATAAATAAAGCAGCCCAAACCCGTGCATTCTGTTTTCTTTTGTTTGTTTTTTGGTGCTGGGAATCAAACTCAGGACCTCGCACTTGCCAGGCAGGCTCTGTGCCCCTGAGCTGTATCACCAGCCCAACCTATGCAGTTAGAAGCTGGGATCCTGGTCACTTGGACGAGGGATAACAAACAAGCTTTGAGGCCACTGACACTGTCTCCTCCGCTGATCTGTGAGCCAGTCACACACTTAGTCAAGTTTACGTAAATTCACTGAGCTGTATTTCTCTATTCTCTCTCTCTCCTCTCTCCCTCTCTAGTTCTCGCTCTCTTTCTTTTTTTTTTTTTTGGCGGTACTGGGGATCGAACTCAGGACCCTGCGCTTGCTAGGCAGGCGCTTATTCCACTGAGCTATATCCCCAGCCCCTCTCGCTCTCTTTTTGTTGTTTTGAGACAGGGTCTCACTACGTAGTTCAAGTTGGCCTTGAACTCACTACGTAGCCCAGGCTGGCCTCACATTCACAGTGATCCTCCTGCCTCAGCCTTCCCAAGTGCTGGGATTACAGATGTGGGCTACTACGTACCACTCAAGAAAACATTTAAAAGAAAATAACTCTCTCCTAACATGTTCAAGTGAGAAGGTGTACAAGGGAGGGGAGAGGAAGAAGGGAAGGAAGGGAAAAGGGGAAAAAAGAGAATAGAAGGGAAAAACTGGAAACAAAGCTTTATAAATGGGGAGGGGAAAAGGGGTTGAAGAGACGGAAGGGGAATGGGGGAGAAAGAAGTAAGATATGTTGGGGCCTGGCAAGCACAAGGTTCTGAGTTCAATTCCTGACATGAAAAAAAAAAGATACCAATTCCCTATGATGAATGTGATCAATATGTACTAATAAAAAACAGTTAACAAAACACACAAAAAGCAACTCTCCTAGAGCAATTTCCAAATATTTATGTGGATGCTTCCCATTTCTGGGGTGTGTCGCCTCTTTCCAATGGGCATGGTACGGGAAGGGAAACGAGCAGCCTCACAGGGAGGGTTCAGCTGACTCCAGTCAGCCGATCAGCCCCCAGCTACAGGGCTCAGTCACGTTGAGGGGGCACGTGCCCGGTGTGACATGAGGACAGTGGTGCTTTCCCTGAGGTCCTCAGACTCAGCATGAGCAAAATCCCTCATTCCAACAGTCGGATGTCCACAAAACACCTGGCCAGGACTCCTGATGACTGTCAAGGTCATCAAAAATGAGGGCAACCGGAGAAAGTGTCACAACCACAGATCAACCAAAAAGACTTGATGACTTAATATCACGTGGGATCCTAGACGGGACCTGGATCAGAAAAAGGACTGGAATGAAAACTAGGGACAGGGCTGGGGATTTAACTCTGTGGCGCAGTGCCTGCTTGGCAGGTGAGAGGTCCTGAGTTTGCGTCCTGGTATCAAAAAAGAAGGAAAGAAAGAAAGAGAGAGAGAGAGAGAACCAAGGACATTTAACTTCACTGTGGACTTTGGTTCATTAATGAGATAGTATCATTTGCCTATAACTCCAGCCTTGCTCTCGGCTTCAGCCCTGCTTGAGCGAGTTGACGCTAGTGAAAACAGCCTTCCTGCCCCTGCATCAGCAGCCCCAGATCTGCTCTGTCCCTCTGCAAGTTCCATCCTTGCCCCTATGCATCTCCATGAGTCAATCCCACAGCTTTTTCATTTTTCAGGAGTTAAAGTTCCAGCCTAATCCAAACCAAATTTTACTTCTCAGCCAGGAATAATGGTGCTCATCTGTAATCTCAGCACTCTGAGGAGGCTGAGGCAGGAGGATCTGGATAGGAATCTTTTTATTTTTCCTTTTGTTTAATTTTTATTTATTTTTTGATACAGGGTCTTGCTATGTAGTCCATACTGGCCTTGAACTCACTATGTAGCATAGGCTGGGTTCAAACTCACAGCGATCCTCCTGCCTGAGCCTTAAGCACTGGGATTACAGGCATGTACCATCACACCAGGTAGGAGGATCATAAATTCAAGCCCAGTCCAGGCAGTGTAGCAACTTAGTGAGAGTCTATCTCAGAATAAAAATAAAAAAGGCCTGGGGATGTAGCAGTGTGAAAGCCTTGGGCTCAATTTCCAGGGCTACAAAAAAGAAAAAATTACTTCTCATATCCAATTTACGACTTATCTCCGTCTTCCTCTTAGATGTGACCAATACCTTGGTTTAGTGTAAAGGTCTCTTTTATGCAATGAACATCCATGTATCTTTATTTAGTTTCATGATAAGTGACATTTATCTTATGTACTCTCTCTTGATAGATAGATAAATGGATAGGTGGGGAGCATACAGTAGATAGATAGATAGACAGACAGACAGATAGATGATGGAAAACGTAGTATTATTTTTGAGAGAGGGTTCCTTTGTTGCTCTGAGTGGTCTTGAACTCCTGGGCTCAAGTGACCCTCCTGAATAGCTGAGACCACAGGTGTGCATCACTACGACTGGCTAAAATGTAAATTTTTTTAACCATTTGAAAGCAAGTTACAGGCATTAGGACACTTCTTCCTCAAATGACAGCATCAGTCTCCTAAAAATAAGAAAACACTTCCATAGAACCATGATATAGTATTCTATTTGCATCTAAGAAAACTAGCATTCATTCCAGAAAATCAGTTAATTTCTAGCCCATGTTTCCATGTCCCCAACAGTCGAGAAATATCTTCAATGGCTTCAAAAACAATTTTTTGTTAAATCCAGGATCCAATCAAGCTCACATTTTGTGTTTGGTTGTTATGTCGCTGTAGCCTCCTGGCTCTAGAACAGGATCTGTTCTTCCGAAGTTGACTATTTTGAAGAACCCAAGCCATGCAAGCCATGGCCATGAGGAGCAAGCAGCCAAGAGCAAAGACTTTTCATCACTTTTTAATTTCTCACCATCTCTTACGTAGGAGGGTGGGGAGGGGCGTTACTGAGACTAAGTACCTGTCACAAACAACCCACAAGGAGGAAGAGTTTATCCGAGCTCCCAGTTTAAGAGGGGTCAGTCCGTGGTTAGCTGGCTCCAAGGCAGAGACATCATGGAGGAAAGGCCTGGAGGAAGAGAGCTGCTCTCCTTATGGCAACCAGGGAGCAGAGATCTGGGGAAGAGCCTGGGAGGAAGAGGCCAGGGGCCAGATGTAGCCTCCAAGGTCACGCCCCCATGACACACCCAGAGGTATGCTTTACTGTTCTTTTAGGCATCTCTCTAGCCAACCAAGTTGACAGATAAGATTAACGAGACTTCTCTTCAGAATATAGGATCCTCCTCATCTCCTGTTTTTACATGGGAACTTGGGCTGAGACTCAGTGACAGCTGGACCACATCCACTTCCTGCCTAGCATGGACTAAGTGCCCAAAGGCAGGAAAGGGAGGAATTCAAGGCCTAATTTCCACTCCCACTAACCAGCCCTGGCCTTGAGAGAGAGAAGCCCCCTAGCCTGGCCCTCAAAAAGAACTAAACACTCATCACAGGCACCCAGAATCCCTCCTGGCCTGTCCCCAGAGGGCTGTCCTTGAGCTCTGAGAATAGGTGGACCTGAGTGGCCATGGCCCAAAGCCAAAGATCAATCCTTTCAACTTGGTCCAATGATCCAATTTTGATATCAGGTAACCAGCCAGCCGGGCTGATCTGACAGGGTGGTATTTATAAAAGGCCCCTCATCTGCAGCCGGAAACCCCAGACGGTTCCCTACAACCCTGCCAATTTCCAGCACCTGCCTCCACAGGTACCTTCCTGGGCCTGGTTTCCACTCCTGGGCACCCCCACCATGGATTCTGGGGACCAGCAGAGGTCTCCACCATGGGAACCACGGGTAGGGATAGGAGGCCTGAGTTCTGGTCCCTGCTCTGGACTCAGTTCCTCCATTTGTGAGCGAGCGGCTTGAACGAGGCCATCTCTAAGGACTCTTACAGGATGGAGACAGGAGGTAGCGCAGCCCTGGCCTGGCTGCAGTAACCTCAGCCTCCAGGACTGGGAGGGCTGGGAGCTGCCTTTGCAGGAGCTGCTGCTGCTTGGTGTTGATGAAGGACGCTGGGAGGGCCAGCCATCTGGGACCGCCCTCCTCCATGCTGGCTGGGAGGGGTATCGACAGGAAGCCCACTGTAGTGAAGAGTTCTGACACATAAACAGCACATAGCCTGTGCCAGGAGCACGGGG
>PVLD010003299.1:97002-120180 GCA_004027595.1 Dinomys branickii | reverse complement strand
GGACCACGACGAAGTATCTTAGCCCTCTGGGGTCCAGCTGTGAGCCAAGCTCAGAACTCACCAGTGCTTACCAAACAGACGATTGCCTGGCCGACTGAATGAACAGACAGCACCGCCCCCGCCCTCAGCCTGTGCCCTCCCCCCCTCTCTTCTGCAGTCAGCGCTGATGCCATTGCTCCAGTCTCTCCCCTTCTCCAGCGCGGAGCTGCTCCTAGCGGCCACCGTCTTCTGCTCGGTACTCTGGGTGGTCAGAGCCTCTAGGCCTCAGGTCCCCAAAGGCCTGAAGAGCCCCCCGGGGCCCTGGGGGTGGCCGCTGATTGGGCATGTGCTGACCCTGGGCAAGAATCCACACCTGGCGCTGGCCAGGCTGAGTGCGCGCTACGGGGATGTGCTGCAGGTCCGCATCGGCTCCGCCCCTGTGGTGGTGCTGAGCGGCCTGGACACCATCCGCCAGGCCTTGGTGCGGCAGGGTGACGACTTCAAGGGCCGTCCCAACCTCTACAGCTTCACCCTGGTCACTGATGGCCAGAGCATGACCTTCAACCCAGATTCGGGTCCCGTGTGGGCTGCCCGCCGGCGCCTGGCACAGGATGCCCTGAAGAGTTTCTCTTTGGCCTCAGACCCGGCTTCTGCATCCTCCTGCTACTTGGAGGAGCACGCAAGCAGGGAGGCTGAGCATCTTGTCACCAAGCTTCTGGATCTCATGGCAGGGCCTGGGTGCTTTGACCCCTTCAGCCAGATGGTGGGGTCGGTGGCCAATGTCATCGGCGCCATGTGCTTTGGGAAGAACTTCCCCAAGACCAGCGAGGAGATGCTCAGTCTTGTAACAACCAGCAGTGACTTCGTGGAGTCTGCATCCTCTGCCAACCCTGTGGACTTCTTCCCCATCCTCCGCTACCTGCCCAACCCCACACTGCAGCGGTTCAAGAGCTTCAATGAGCGGTTCCTGCAGTTCCTGCAGAAGACGGTGCAGGAGCACTACCAGGACTTTGACAAGGTGCGTCCATCCAAGGTGGCCACGCAGCAGGGGTGCCGCCAAGGCCTGGGGGGGCTCAGGGACAGCTGGGAGCAGCGTGTGACCAGGGGCCAGCCCTCCCCACTCTGGGCCTCTGTTTCCTTATCTTTCTAGCCTCCCTCTTGGGGCCCCTCAAAGCCCTGAGAAGAAAAGCCTGTGAAAAGCACCCTGGCAGGGCTGTGCAATGTGAGAGGCCATTATTAGGAGTGAGAAGGCTTTTGTTCTGCAGAAACCTGAACCCCAACAGCACCTAATCCCCAGCTCTGTGACACTTCGCTTCCCCATGTTCACACCAACCCCTTCCTCCTTTGACCTAGACCCCTGGGGTTATTGGGAAGAAGAGTCAAAGGGGCATCAGTAATAACATTTTAAACCCAGCCAAGTGGCCCTGCTCCTGCCCTGCACCCTGCCCAGTCCACAGAGACTCACTGGGTGGGCCTGGACTGGGTCCAGCCTTCATCCTGGAACTTTCCCCAAGTGTATGTCCCCTCAGAACAGTGTCCAGGACATCGCCAGCGCCCTGTTCAAGCACAGTGAGGAGGGCCCCCGGGTGAACGGCGACCTCATCCCCCACAAGAAGATTGTCAACCTGGTTAATGACATCTTTGGGGCAGGTAGGAGCCAGAGCCCTGCTGCTCGCAGGCACCCACGCCCAGCCCACGCCCAGCCCAAATGCAGCTGCGCACCTTCCAAGCACGTTCCTTCTGCTCCAGGACGGAGACCTGACCTGCAGTCAGGTTGGAGCCCAAGCAGTGCCACCCTCTCCCAGAGGAAACCCGATTGAGTCCCCCTCTTTTCCTAGACCTCAGTTTCCCTCTCTGAATAATAACAAGTCCTTGATGGTATCTCAAGCCAACGTGGAGGAGACTCAACCCCTGCCCTCGAGAAAGATAACGCCCATTCTGCTTCGGGCCGGTGCTGGGGGCTCAAGATTTCCTTGTTCCTGTCTCCTCCACCCCCTCGCTCGGGGGTCCCCAGGCTTTGAGACGGTCACCACTGCCATCACCTGGAGCCTCATGTACCTTGTGACCAAGCCGGAGATACAGAAGAAGATCCAGAAGGAGCTGGGTATGTGGTGCCCCAGGCCTGTCCACGGGCGGCACCTTGGGCCTCAGGCCACTTGTTCAAACTAAAAATACCTGTTAGAGCTGGGCGTGGTGGCATACATGATGGCACATACCTGTAATCCCAGCATTCTATGAGGCAGAGACGGGCAGGATCCCAGATTCCAGCTTGGCCTGAGCAATTTACCAAAACCCTGTTTTAGAAAGTAGAAAGGCTAGGCGTGGTGACACACCTGTAATTCCAGCACTTGGAAGCTGAGGCAGGAGGATCTTTGCAAGTTCCAGGCCAGCCTGGGCTACATAGAACATATCCCTTTCTCAAAATAAAATAAAGATACCTATTATATCCCTACTATGTGCAAGCCCCATTCCCAGAAATTATTGGGTGGATTTGTAGGGTCTCAAACATATGAGGAGGTGGTAGTCCAACACGGTGACAAATAGTACAGTGGGGGACATGGGTGCCCAGTGGTAGTCAGCGCAGCCCCCGACCTCTGCCTGACCCCATTTCTGCAGACACCGTGATTGGCCGGGACCGGCAGCCCCAGTTAGCAGACCGAGCCCAGCTGCCCTATATGGAAGCCTTCATCCTGGAGGTCTTCCGGCACTCCTCCTTTGTGCCCTTCGCCATCCCACACAGGTGAGCCCCGCCATGTCCCCCTTCCCCTCTGCTTCTCGGGGCCTCCCCTGGACCCTTCTCGGGGTCTCCTTCCCAGCCATGACACCAGCTTCCTGTTCTGGCCGTTCATGATCCAATGATGCAGCACCCAGGAGAAGGTGACCCTGTGACCTCAGCAATCACACATGCTCTCTGCTGTAGCTGGGTCACCCTGTCAACCCTGCAACCCAGCTTATGCTGGAACTGCTGCCTGGATGGATTTCTACCCACATCTCCTGCCCTTGCCCAGGACCAACCCAAGATTGATGTCTACTTCCGTTCACACGTTGGTCCAGTTATTTCTGGAACAAGGTGGCCATGATGACATACACCTGTAATCTCAGCACTCTAGGAGGCTGAGACAGGAGGATTACAAGTTCTAGCACAGCCTGTGCTATTTAGCAAAACCCTATTTTAAAAAGTAAAAAGGCTGGGCAGGGTGGCACATGCCTGTAATCCCAGCACTCTGGAGGCTGAGGCAGAAGGATCACTATGAGTTTGAGGCCAGCCTGGGCTACATAAGCGAGTTCAAAGCCAGCCTGCACTACATAGTGAGACCCAGCCTTAACTCCCCTCCACCAAAAAAGTAAAAAAGTTTGAAACTCCAGGACCTGATCAGATTGCCTACTTCTTGGTGCCAAAGAATGGCCAAGCACCTAATTGGGCACAAAGAGAAGTCTGTGCACCATGCTGAAGTGGAGGAAGAGGCAGGATAATCTCTTCTCCCTATTCCTCACACACTCTCCCATAGAGGAGATGGAGATGGTGGAGGACAGATGTTGGGATGGGGGGAGGAGAAAGATGCGCCAGCTTTCCAGCCCCCAAGCATAGCAGCCCCCTCTTCCTTCCTCAGCACAACCAGGGACACCACCCTGAACGGCTTCTACATCCCCAAGGAGCGCTGCGTGTTCATCAACCAGTGGCAGGTCAACCATGACCTGTGAGTATGCGGCACAGGGGGTGCTGCGGATTCTGCAGCCACTGGGGGTGAGGGGCTATTTGTCCCCCTAACTGTGTTTGCAAGAGGGTAGACCCTCAATTGCTGGAGAGCTTATGCTAAGGGACAAAATTCAGATCAGTGTGTTCTCTGGTGCTCATGACAAATGATCAGGAAGTCTGCTACAAAGTTTTCCCCTCCCCAAATTCTACTTTCGTGGGTGAGGGAGGATACTTCGGGGTTCTGATGAGAGTGGCCCAGAGATCGCTCTTTGGAAACCCCACTTTAGCCTACAGCAAGGGGACCACAGGATGTACCACCCACCCTGGGACACTACTGAGTATGAGAGTGCTACCCATATTTGTGCTGTCAATAATCATTTCAAAGCCAGGTGTGGTGGCACGCACCTGTGATTCCAGCCCACAGGAGGCTGAGGCAGGAGGATCACTGTGAGTTTGAGGCCAGCCCAGGTGACATAGTGAGTTTAAGGCCAGTCTGAGCTACAAAGTGAGACTCTCAAAAAAATAATAATAATTTCAAACAGTAAACATAAACCAAAGGCTTCTGTGATTTCCTCTGCTACCAGCACATTTTGAGTAGGATGACAACATGTTTTCTTTTCTACCATCAGTATTATTACTGGCTTTTTTGAGACAGGCTCTTGCTATGTAGCCCAGGCTGGCCTTAAATTCTTGGGGATCTTCCTGCTACCTGACTTTATTTCCTTTCTTTTAATGTCTTTTCTTTCTTTGCTTTTTGAAACAGAGTCTCACTATGTAGTCCCAGCTGGCCTTGAACTCACACTGTAACCCAGGCTGATCTCCTGAGTGCTAGAATTATAGCCATGTACCATTACGCCTGGCTTTTGATAAAGCATTGTTTCTTCAATATAACAAATTAATATTAGAAACTATTATCTTCAGTGCCGATCTTTGTGTGAGTTCGAGGCCAGCCTGGGCTATATAGTGAGTTTAAGGTCAGCCTGAAATACATAGTGAGACACTGTCTCAATAAGAAAGAAAGAGAAAGAAAGAAAGAAAGAAAGAAAGAAAGAAAGAAAGAAAGAAAGAAAGAAAGAAAGAGAGGAAGGAAGAGAGGAAGGAAGAAAGAAAGAGGGAGGCACAGCTTCCCCGTTTGGTTCTATACACTAAGTCTTCACTGCTGTCGCACTATTCCGACTCCTGTGTTCTCCACAGAGGGCCGATCCGGAGCCTCCCTGGGTCTCCCGGCCTCCTCAGCCCACCAGGTCCTCTGCTTTCTGCAGGAAGCAGTGGGAGGATCCCTTCGAGTTCCGCCCTGAGCGATTCCTTGTGGCCAACCACACGGCCATCAACAAGACCTTGAGCAACAAGGTGCTGCTGTTCGGCCTGGGCAAGCGCCGGTGCATTGGGGAGACACTGGCCAGGTGGGAGGTCTTCCTGTTCCTGGCCATCCTGCTGCAGCGGCTGGAGTTCAGTGTGCCACCCGGCATGAAGGTGGACATGACCCCTATCTACGGGCTGACCATGAAGCCACCCCACTGCCAGCACCTCCAGGCACAGGCTCGCTTCGCCAAATGATGGGGCCACCACAGCTAAGGCAGGGATGGGCACCCCATGGGGGCTTGATCTTGTTTCTCTCCTTCTCTTTGTAAAGAACAGTTTTAGCTAGAGGTGATAATCTCCGTACAGAGGAGGCTGAGGCAGGATGGCCATGTGTTCAAATCCAGACCAGGCTACATAGCAAGTTCAGGTCTTAAGCCATAGAACTCATCGCCTTTAGTGTAGTCCCACGATTCTACTTTCTGTCTCTCTGGCTCTGTCTGCTCTGCACTTTGCATATAAATGGAACTGCGCAATCTACAATCTGTGCTTGTCCTTTCTCAAGTTACAATAATGCAGAAAGAATCAGCGGGCTGGGGATATAGCTCAGTGGAATAAGCGCCTGCCTAGCAAGCGCAGGGTCCTGAGTTCGATCCCCAGTACCGCAAAAAAAAAAAAAAAGAATCAGCATAAACTTTCCAGGGCCCATCCGCTCCTCCTCAAGCCCTGGTTTTTTCCTGGGTCTGACTGCCCCGTCAGCATTGGATGGGTTCTTCATGTCCCTCTCTCCTCTGCTCCCGTGTGACCCAAGTCTGAGCACTTGGAGGGGACAGGGAGGAGAGGGTCCCCTCCAAGTGCTCAGATTTGGAAATCAAATCCAGATGGTCAAATAAGGACCCTTCCTGCCCCATCCCAAAGGACAGAAGGGTCACTCCTCACCAGCCCTGTGTTTGCTGATCCACAGCCAAAACATAGCAGACTCCGGAAGCACTTCAGTAACTGCAAAAGGTCCAGGTCTCCCCAGAGACAAAAAACACAGCTCACAGGATGGAGGAAGTGTTTGCAAAACACCTATCTCACAATAGATTAATGCCCAGGCAGCCAGGCATGGCAGTAATGCCAGCACCCAGGAGGCTGAAACAGGGAGGGTCACCACAAATTTGAGACCAATGTGGGTTACATAGTAAGACACTATCTCAAAAACAGAAACAAACAAAAGATTAATACCCAGAATGGGGCTGGGGATATAGCTCAGTGGCATAAGCACCTGCCCAGCGAGCGCAAGGTCCTGAGTTCCATCTCCAGTACCACACACACACACAAAATAATAATAATAATACCCAGAATGCAAAACGAACACAACTCAACAACAAAGAAACAACTCAAGGCAAAAATGGCCATAGCTGGTTTATTTAAAAAAGTTAGGGCCAGGGATATAGCTCAGTGGTACAAGTGTAAGGGACGGCGACTTTTAGCATACCATTTTAAGATAGAATAATTCTAGTCTTAGTGCAAGCCTCAAAATGTGGCTTGAGAAACATCCTGGAGGGGTGGTAAAGAGTTAACTTTGCAGTCCTGACATCACCTTGGAATGCTTCTCCAAAGACAAACCTTGTCTGAGTTGTTTCACCCCTCCCCTGGCCCGAGATAAACATTATATCTAAAGGGGGACATATAGAACAGAGTATAGAAAGTATATATCATTGTGGCTGGAGCCTGATCCTGTCACGTGGCGCAAGGAAAACAACTGTGGCCAGGCCTAAACATTCCAATCTATTACCATGGAAACCAAAAATGTATATAAGGTGGGAACAAAGGCAGTTAAGGGCCACATCCCTGATCCACAAATCAGAGATGGGGGGGCCAACCAGTCCAATTAGTTTTAATTAAAGTTAATTAAAACTCCATTTGGGGCTGGAGGTACAGCTCAGTGGGCTAAGTGCTTGCCGCCGAGCACTAGGGCCCTGAGTTCGATCCCCGGTCCCGAAAAAAAAAAAATAAAAAATAAAACTCCATTTGTTCTGGATGAGTTCTTGGATCTCCTGAGGAATTCTGCCCAATTTTTGCCATAACACAAGTGCCTGCCTGGCAAGCACAAGGTCCTGAGTTCGATTCCCTGTACCAGAAAAAAAAAACCACACACACACACACACACACACACAAACAAACAAAAAAAGTTATACAAATGGTTAATAAGCCCTAGAAAAGATGTTCAGTGCCCTTACTCTCAAGGGAAGTGTGAGTCAGACCCACACTCCCTGCCTCTAGGACAGCCATACTTTTTCTTAAGACGGGAAAATATCAGATGTGATTGGGTGGGGAATTGTGACCTTGCCAGTAATGTTGCAGAAAGGCAGAGGCACTGTGCAAAGAGGCCTGGTGGCTCCCCAAGAAGCTGAACAGAGAACCACTACAGGGTCCTGGCTCTGCTCCCAGGTGTGCAGCCGAAAGACTTAAAACAGGTGCCCAGCAGATACGTGCTTGAGTGTTGGCAGCTGCCACATTCACAAGTCACCAGAAACGTCCCACTGACCACCACCAGAGGAGTGTGTGTTTTGTTTTAATTTATTTTTGTTATTGTTGTTTTTTCCATTTTGTTTTTGAGATAGGGTCTTGCTATGTAGCCCAGGCCAGCCTTGAACTCCTGGTGACCCTCCTGCCTCAGCCTCCTGAGTGCTAGAATACCAGGTGTGCATCACTACACCCAGCTGACTGGCTGCTTTAAAATGTGGTAAATATACACAGAGAATATCGTTCCATCAGAGGAGAGGAGGGAATTCTGGTCTAGGCTACCTCATGGAGAAACACTACAAAATATTCTTACGAAGTAAAGTAAAGCCAGCAGCAAAACCAAAACTACAGGTATGGTCTGATTTCACTTACACGAGGTGTGACGAACAGAGAGAGAAAGAATAGAGGCTGTCCGGGGTCCAAGCAGAGGCAAGAGGGTGGGATTGTTATTTTATGAATGTGGAGCTGCTGACTAGGATGCTGAGTTCTGGGAATGGTTGGTGGGAAGGGCCGCACAACATTACTAATGTACTTAGCCCCAGAACTGTAAGCTTCAAAAGGTTCCAGTGTTAAATTTTATGTCTACTTCACCACAATCCTTTTGTTTTTTTGTTTGTATGTTTTTGAGGCAAGATCTAGCTCTGTAGTCCAACCTGGTCTTGAACCTACTTTGTAGCCCAGGCTGGCCTCAAACTACTTTGCTTCTCCTGCCTCAGCCTCCCAAGTGCTGGGATCACAGCTGTGTACCACCATGCCTGGCTCACAATAAAATGCGTGTGATTTTTTTTAAAAAGAGATGAAGGCCAGGCGTGGTGGTGCACGCCTTTAATCTCAGCGCTTAGGAGGCTGAGGTAGGAGGATCATTGCAAGTTGGACAGCAGCCTGGGCTATAAAGTGATCTCAAGGCCAGCCTGAACTGCATAACGAGACCATCTCAGAAAGACAAATAAAGAGATGAACTCTCAGAGCCACAGAAAGACATGGAGGAACTTTAAGTGTATATTGCTACATGAAAGGTAGCAATACTGTGTGATTCTAACTCTGACACTCTGGAAAAGGCAAATCTGTGGAACCAGAAAAAGACCAGGGAGGACTATGGGTGTAACTCAATGGTACAGTGCTTGCCTACAACATAAGGCCCTGGGTTCACTCCCCAGTACTGGAAAAAAGAATTAGGCATTCAAGGTAATAGACGGATGGCCAGGAAAAGCAGAGAGACATTATGGTTAAGCAGCTGCACTCTGACGTAGTAATGGCGGACATCATTGGTCACACATTTGCCGCAACCCATAGAACATGCTGCGTGCGGTGGTACACGGCCTGTAATACAAGTAGTCTTGAGCCCAGTGACCTAGCAAAACCTCTTGAAATAAAGAAGAGCTGGGAATGTGGCTCAGCGCAAAGGCCCTGGGTTCAATTCCCCAAACTTTTTTTAAAAAGAGAGTTCTAAGTCAGGGATATAGTCCAGCGGCATAAATGCCTGCCTGGCAAGCACAAGGTCCTGAGTTTGATTCCTAGTACAAAAAAAAAAAAAAGAGGGAGAGACAGAGTTCCCAGCTGGGTGTGGTAGCACAAGCCTATAATCCCAGCATTCAGGAGGCTGAGGTAGGAGGATCGCCTTGAGTTGGAGACCAGCCTGGGTAAATTCTGGTTTCTTTTTTCTTTTGGTACCGAGAATCAAACTCAGGACCTTGCACTTGCCAGGCAGGCGCTTGTGCCGCTGAGCTATATCCTCAGCCCTACATACTAAGTTCAAGTCCAACCTGCACTATGTGGTGAGACCCTGTCTCTAAATAAATAAATAAATGGAAGGAAGGGAGGGAAGAAGGAAGAAAGTTCTTCTGGTCGTATGATTGCCCATCATTCTGGAAATAATCACGGCTATTGTGGCTCAAAAGAAAATAGTGCATCTCAGAAGCATCCCTCGGGCCCTGGCCATCTGTACCCTCAAGCCCAGGGCAGAGGAAAGGAGCCTGCAGCTGCGAGAGAGCCAGCCCACTCCCCAGCGGAGCAGGGCACAGCTCTGTCCTGGGGACTCCAGCAGGGGAAGACTCGGTCCTGCCTGGGAGCCCCAGTGTTTAGAAGAAATGCTCCCGCCAGGGGCTGCCATCCAGGAGGGGCACGCTGTCTGTCACTTAGTCATACCCCCCCAGTCTGTGGGCAGAGACACGGCCTGGCCCTGGAACTCCAGTTGGAGGGTGACACAGTGCCTCTTCCAGAGCCCCTGGAGTGGAGGGAGACTCCCGCACACATCCCTGTGGCACGTATCAAATACAAGATGTTGAACCAGGCAGGATGACACACCCCGACAGCCCCAGGGCTTGATAGGCTGAGAAAGGAGGATTGCTGTGAGCTCAAGGCCCGTGGCAACGACACAGCAAGACCTTGCTTTAAAATGAAAAGAAACTAAATGACACTACCACATGTGTCAACTCAAGATCCAGCATGGCCCAGCTGCCTGAGGAGCTTCAAAGACAGGCTGAGGTAGCCCATGGGTTATCCAGAGAACAACATCCCACCTGGCCCTGTGTGGACCAGCGTTAGCCTGAGCTTCTCATGCACCTTTGGCCAATCTTTAACCGGCTGGCCAAGGGCCCCCTCTCCCAGCACAAAAAGACTAGGACATGGAGACTTTGTTCCCTACCCTCGTTATTTTGTCCCCACAGTGGGATAGGGACAGGTGGGACAGTTCTGCACTGGTCCTAACTAACCCTTCCCGAACACACACTTTTTTCCAAGTGGGCCTCACCACAACCTCAGGAAGTGGGCACCATGTGATCACCTTGGGATGGAAGCCGAGGCTCAGGTCATGAGCTGTAAATCAAAGGGTGAGGGACTCAGGACTCTGCCCTCCACCCCATCCCGATCCCCCTCTGCCTGTGTCTCCCCCGCGTCAGGACACTCCCCACAGAACAGCCATCACATGATCCAGAGCAGGATCTGATGCGGCGGGGACATCTGTGAGCCAGGCTTACAGGTCAGGGGTCACGGGTCCGCGGGCATCAGGCCTCTTTGAGGCATTGTCCACCTCCCTCTGCCTCTGAGGGAGGAGAGTAGCTGGCGGTGGGGGTAGCTTGGGGACAGAGGCACAGAGGAAAGCTGGCGAGACACAGGAGCCACAGTGGAGTCTAACACACCCTCCCTTTACTCCCTGCCTTCTCTGGAACTCTGAGCTGGACCACCTGGGCCATCGTCTTTATTCCAGAACTGCTCATCGTTTCCTGTGGGGAACAGCGACATGGGTCCCTTCACCCCCCAAGTGGCTTCCCCCCAGAGTCCTTTGGTGGTTGTGCAAATGAACCCAGTCCCTGGGTCCCCCACACCCACATCCACCCAGTGACTTGTCCTGGGACAGTGTCCTCTCACGACAAGGACTGTTCAGGTGACCAATGAACCTGGGGCCAGCATAGAATGAAACAGTGGGCATGTACTGTCCAGTGGGGGCACGGGATCGAGGGAGGCTGGATTTTGCTAAACCAGCATTTATTTAAAATTTTTTTTATCTTTTTGAGACAGAGTCTCACTATGGAGTACAGGCTGACCTTGAGCTCACTTTGTAGCCCAGGCTAGTCTCGAATTTGCAAAGATCCTCCTGCCTCAGCCTCCCTAGTGCTGGGATGACAGGCGTGCGCTACCATGCCCAACTCTATTTAATTTTTTATTTTTATTGTTTTATCTTTTAAAACTAGGTCTTGCTGGTCTTGAACTTGCAATCACCCTCCTGCCTCAGCCTCCCTAGTGCTGGGATGACAGGTGTGCGCCACCACGCCCAACACTAGGGAAGTGATGACATTTGATGGCTTCCCCGGGGCCACCCCTTCACCTCCACACTGCCCACTCCATGCTGGCCTTGACTGAGGCAGGGCCCCTGCTGTCACGGGGCTTGGAGAAGGGGCAGGTGACGAGGCAGGACAAGGCTGTGCTGTACTGGGCCAAATCCACCGACTCTGGGCAAGCTGCAGCTCTCCGAGTCCAGATGTTCTCACCCTGCGGCTGGGGTGACAATGCCACCTGTGGGCTACAGGAAGTATAATGAGGAGCGTGAAGCACCAGGTGCCAGGCAAGCATGCCACACACGCACACGTGCCCCCGTGAGCGCGCACCCCCAGCACGCAGGGTCGGGGTTCCCAGGCCAGCGTGGCCCGCACAGCACTGTGCAGGTGGGGCACACAGCGGCGCGTCTGCGTTGCTGGCACCCTGCACTTCTCACTGGATCTTGCCAGGGCGCAGCTCAGCCCACTTCCTTCTGCTCCCCGACAGCCAGGCAGACTGGGGGTGCTAGCGTGCCAGGGAACAATGGCCCCTTCCGGCCTTCTTCGCGTGAGAAGCAGCTGAGGAAGGAAGCGGAGCTCCCGGTGGGACAGCCACCACCCTGTCCCGGATGCCTGAATCCCGCGCTGTCCTTGGCGCTCCCCGTCTCCACCACCTGGAGACAACGTCCCACCTGGGTGCCCTGAGCCCTCCACAGCTGGCCTGGGGCTCCCAAAACTCCAGGACCCGTTCTCATTCACTACCCCCTGCCCTGTCCCCATGTGTGGCTTGGCCGAGTGCTGGTCCCCTGAGCAGCAGCCGGGTGACTCCGGCCAGAGCCCAGGGCCTGAGCCCGATGAGATGGGAAAGAACTGGCACAAAGAGGCTGAGCTGTCTACACCACATTCAGAGAGGAGCTCAGGACCTCAGAGCACATGGCTGGGTGGGGATCCTCTCCTCCCAACGCTCAGCCAGGCTTCCATTAGTAGAGCTGCACCCACACCTGGCCTGCACCCGGCTCCTGTGCCTCCCCCATCACACAGGGGCTCTGGGACAGGGCAGGGGGTCGAGGCCCACTGGCAGTGGGGCGGTTCCATGCTGTGGCCCACGTGCACAGGCCGGCTCGGGGACCTGCCAAGCTGCTGCTGACCGAAGCTCTGAGCATCAGAGTCCCTCCGAAAGCCAGCGCTGGGGGACTAGACAGAGCCATGGCCTGGGGCATGGTGGGGGCTCTGGCCTGGATCCTGCCCCCTGTCTCATGTCCCTGTGGTGACCCTGGAAACTCCAGGCAGGGTCTTGGCTCCCCGTCCACGAGGGTGGCATGGACACGTTCAAATTCCCAGCCCTCAGCGTGACACTGTCTGGGAGCAGGAGGAGCAGCACCCGCTCCCCAACCTGCCAGCAGGCTCCCCACATCCACCTTCACCCCAGAGGAAGCAGAATGGGGACAGATTCCTGGTTCTCACGGCAGGCAGGCCTGCAAGCACTCGCCCGCCCGCCCAGCAGCATGTGCACACCTGGCCACTCCCAACGCACCTGAACACACACCTGGAGCACTCACGCACATACCTGGCTACACTTGCCCCTGGAGTGCTTGCAGAGGAGTCCTCCTCATGGAGCCCTGCAGGCACCAGGGCCAGCATGGCATGGACACACCCATGCTCCGCTGGGCCTCTTGGCTGGGGACCCTGGGAAGCACCTTACAGAATCCACCCACCTCCACCTTAGACCCAGAGAACCCGAGGGGTGTGGCAGGGCCCAGGGGTGGGGGATGGCAAGGAGGTGTAACCCAGCTGTGCAGAGGAGCATGTTCACCCCCAGCAACACCACCAATTCACTCATTCCTTCACACCGGTTCTTTTTAGACAACAACATTACATCCTGGTGCAGGGGTATGCACCTGTTCTCCTGGCTTCTCAGGAGACTGAGGCAGGAGGATCACTGGCGTGCAGAAGTTCAGTCCAAGCTGGGCAACACAGCGAGATCTCAGCTCTTAAATAAATCAACATGTAATCCCAGCACTCAGGAGGCTGAGGCAGGAGGGTCATTGCAAGTTGGGGACCTGCCTGGGCTACAAAGCGAGCTCAAGGCCAGCCTGAACTGCATAGCGATATCTGTCTGAAAAAGAAGATAGATTAGATAGATAGATAGATACAACAAATTTCAAATCAGTGAGGGAAAGATACATTACTTAATACTTTGTGTTGAAAAAAAAAAAGCGGCACCACCCCCTGAACACCAAAGTAAATTCAAATGGATTGAAGAGTTCAGTGTTGGAAATAAAACCATAGAGGGCCAGAAGAAAACAAAAATACAGGAGCGCATGAAATTGATTTTTAAATGTCATCTGAAAATGAAAAAACAAGACTTTCTAGCTTGACACGAGTCCAAAAGCTGTAGAAGAAAAGATCGCTTCTACTTCATAAAAATAACGCATTTCTTCAAGGCAAAGAGCATGAACCGAGCGAGGAGGGCCGCGAATGTGAGCGGCCAGCGGCCCCCTCCAGTCCTCTCCTCCCCGCGACCTCGGGCACTGCCCCCTGGCTCGCGGGTGCGACGACAGGGCGGGAGGCTGTGAGTATCCCACCCCGCTCCACCAGGCTCCACCCGGCTCCACGCGGCACCCAAGTTCTGCGCCCCTTGGCGGTATCCTTCCGCAACTGCACCGTCCTACAAGTGCTTTTGAAAATAATCCTGGTATTAAACCTTCCTCAAATTAACGGGACCCTGAACGATGCACAAATAAAAGGTCAATTTCCTTAATTTGAAGTATTCCTATAAAAAATCCAACAAAAAATAGAGAACATGAGTTGTTAATGGAAGAGGAAAACATAAATGCATTTTAAAAATATAAACAGGTGCCTGGAGCCAGGCACAGGGGCACCTACGTGGAATCAAGTTATTTGGGAGGCTGAGGCAGGAGGATCACTTGAGCGCAGGAGTGGAAAACCAGCCTGGGTACACAATGAGACCTCATCTCAAAAAAAAAAAAAAATCCAGGTGTGGTGGTGCACGCCTGTAATCCCAGTACTCAGGAGGCTGGAACAGCCTCGCAGGATCACTGTGAATTCGAGGCCACCCTGGATTACAAAGTGCATTCAAGCAGCCTGGACTACATGGCAATAAATAAGATAGAATAAAAAATAAAAAAGATCTGGTGTGTCGCTCAGTGGTGAAAGACCTGCCTGGCTGCCTTCCGCGGGGCTCAGTCCTCCACTCTGCCCCCAACCGAGACACTCAGTGGGGACATAGGCTTAATCCTTGTTTGTCCCCCGTGTTCCCGGCACCGACCTCGTTATTGATCCTGGAATACTTTTCTTATTAATCCCCTAGGCAAAGATTGTTGAGTCAAAACAGTTTAGGCAACCGTCTTCCGTTGTCTTTAAGCCCTGCCCTGGCTCAGCCGTGGAAGACGCGCCTTGTCCGCGGCTTACCACGGCAGTGCGCAGCAAAGCGGCCCCTCAGGTAAACGCAGCTCTCTGCAGCTCTCTTGGCGGAGCCTCGCATCTGTTACTTGGGCTGACACAGCATTCCACCGACTCCGGCAGGAGGGAAAATGACTAATCAAGTTAGGAGAGAGTCACGCAAACCAGCACTAGGCCCCAGGAGATGAACCGGGACGAAGATATGGTCTTTTTAGGGCATATGTTTTCAACGCAGTTGTTTTTCATTACACACAGAGAAACCCGGACGAGGGGCAGGAAAAGGTGACTTTCTTCTCTAGGCAAAGCAACACATGCCTAGGGGTACAGGCTTGGCGGAGACTCTACATAACTTTTGGACTTTGTGTCATGGGTGTAGATTTCCTACTTCAAAACAATAATTCCTAAACCAGGCGCCGTGGCACATGCCTGTAATCCCAGCACTCAGGAGGCTGAGACAGCAGGATCAGTCAAGGCCAGTTTGGGACACACAGAGAGGCCCTGTCTCAAAAGAACATGAAAACCAACAGTCATTTATATTATATTTATTGAATATCTATTATGCACTAGCTGCTGTCTCCACTGGCGGGCTTGGATATGGCCATGGACAAGATAAACATGATTGTTTGCTGGTCCAGTGAAATGAGAGACACTACAGAAACACACAAATAAGTACCCCGGTGCACATCGTGATGAATCCTGGGAAGAAGAGGCTTCGAGAGAGACACAGATGATTTCAGATGGGATGGTCCCAGCAGGTGCACACGAGAGCCTTCTCAGAAGTGGAATTCAAAAAGCAGCAAAGAAAAATGTTCTAAGTCAGCAAGACCAACACGTGCAAAGGCCCTGAGGCAGAAATGGGTTGACTGTGCCATTGGGCAAATCAGCACCCCTTGAAGCGAGGGTAGAGCCTCACCTGTGAAACAGCCCGCTCTGGAGGAGGCACGACAGAACCAGAGGAGGAAGGCAGCTTCTCGGGAAAACAGAGAAGTGAGAGCTAAAACCTAGATGTTTGGGCTCTGTGAGCTTGGCACTGTCTCTGTAGGAACTTTGCAAGGTCACAGTGACCAGGATGGACGAAGTTAGCCTCTTTCCTGGCTCTGCCCTCATCTCAGGGACCCATGAAGGAGACAAATCAGAAGCAGGAATGTGTACACAGGTGTCACCGGGACCCCAGACAACCGAGCTGCTGACATGGTGTGGTCACTTTGGGCCTGGGGAGGGACCCTTCTCTCCTTTGCCCCACCCTCTCCCCCCTTTGGAATGCTGCTTTGAGAGAGCACATACAGGCGCACAGGCACACAAGCATCCTTGTGCTGCTGTGGGTGGTGCGTGTGGCACGCTCAATATCTGCCCCAAACACTCCTAGTTCTCCTGTTCCTTACTGCATAATAATTTAGCTGGGCACGGTGACAAACATCTGTAATCCCAGCACTTGGGAGGCTGAGGCAGGAGGTGCCCCAGGAGTTATTTTTTATTTTTTATTTTATCCCCCCCCCCCCGAGTTATTTTTTATCGTTTTGTTTTGTTTTGTCTTGGTCTCACTGTGCAGTTCAGGCTGGCCTTGAGCTCACTTTATAGCCCAGGCTGGTCTCGAACTCGCAACAATCCTCCTGCCTCAGCCTCCAGTGCTGGGATTACAGGGATGTGCCAGGAGTTCAAGGCCACCCTGGACTACATAATGAGACCCTGTGATCTGTGGGGAAGTGAGGATCCTTCCCTCCCTTGCCTCACCCTCAGCCCTCAGCTATGGAGAAGGACATTCTTTAGTTAATCTTTCAATGTATTGCCTTAGGTATAACCAAGCCTAGGTTGTTGTGTTCTGGAGGAAGTCTAACAAAAGCTTTGTAAGCCCTGGCCGGGACACTAAATGTTTTGCTGTGTTATGTAGAAAAGGAATGGTGACATGATGGCTGTCTAGACAAGTCTCAGGCCTATGGTAATTGAGTTGTATTGTTCTTGCTAAAACGATTGATATTCACCCAGTAGCCCAGTTGCCCCTTGTTTTATCTCAATAAAAGGTTACGGAAAAGGTGATTTGAGGCTGGAGACAAGAAAACTGTAAGCCCCCCATCCCAGAACATTGTCTCACTTGTATTTCCTTTTCTTCTTTTTTATTCATCCGCGGGTACCTCGTTTTTGGGACCTGTTTACCCTGGACAGAAATGGATATTAGACCAACACTCAGCGGCCCAATTCCACTCCACCTTCCTGCCCGGAGCTCTGTCCTCAGGCTAGGATTTCCCACACAGGCACAGCTCTCCTGCCTGTGCAAGGAGCTACGGCCGTGAGACTGCAGTCTGCGTCGCCCTCTTGTGGCCACTCTGAGAAACGCATGCTTCCACAGCCACAGTCCTGGGGATCCCATTGCAAATAGGCAATTGAAAGACAAGTGTTGTTGAGCCGGGCGTGGTGGCGCACGCCTGTAATCCCAGCCCTCGAGAGGCTGAGACAGGAGGATCGTTGCGAGTTCGAGACCAGCCTGGGCTACAAAGTGAGCTCAAGGCCAGCCTGAACCGCATAGCGAGACCCTATCTCTAAAGACGTGTTGGTGGCACAAGCACCTGCCTTGCAAGCACAAGGTCCTGAGTTTGATTCCTGGTACCAAAAAAAAAAAAAAAAAAAGAAGAAGAAGAAAGAAAGTCAAGTCTCAAGTCCTTCCCACAGATCTGGGGGAGCTCCTACAAGGGGACAGAGGATGCTCCCACCTCACCTACCCCCCATCATTCCTTGGCCAGAGACCTTGGCCTGGAGCAGAAACTCCTAATCCAACTCTCTGCCAGGAATTCAACTTCTGTTCTCATCCTGCCACAGACAGGAAGCTCACTATCTGCAAGGTGGATCTATTGCCTTTTCTGTGCTGGGGCCACCAGGAATCAGCATCTGCCCTGTGCTGGGTCCCTGCGGGTGCTCAGCCTGACTCTGTCACCACACGCACTGGGCTGATGAGCACCCACGTGCCAAGGGCGAGGTCATTTGTAGAGTTAGATTTAGCTCAGGCTTTTGGGTAGTGCTTGTAGCTCATACAAAATCCCACATGATGCCCCAACCTGCCCTGTGCTGCCCCCCAAGAGCCTGGGCCAAGCCAGCTGCCACCGAGAAGGCTCGGGGCAGATTTGAGGCTGAAGTCTGACCCCAGCCTCCCCTCTTATGCCTCCCCCACTTGTGCCCATCTCTGTCCCTCCTCAGAGCTGGGACCGGCAGCAGCCTGACTACCCCACCTATGCTGGGTGCACTGGCTGCTCCTTGTGCCTCACCAGGCAGACAGGTGGGAGACGACCTCTCCCCCAGCTCCCACTGCATCCTGAGGGCCAGGGCCTTTGCAGCCAGTGTCTCAGGCCCCTCCTGGAGCAGTAGAAGGATCCCAGGCTTTGGGGTAGCTCTGCAAACCAGCCCTTCATACAGACAGACAAGAGCTAGATATCACCGCCTTCCTTGAAGGACAAAGCCAACATCCAGCACACACAGGGTGTTCAGCACAGTGGGCTTCCTGCTCCCCGCCCCGCCCTGCCCCGCCCCTAGGTTCAGGAAAGCTCTGAGGTGTCAGCCATGCTAAGGGCAGCCCAGCAGCGACAGGGGCCAGCGTGGCAGTGGTGGCTTTGGAATCAGGGAGCTGCCCAAGGAAGGGGGCACTGGGAAGTCCTGGCGGCCACACACTGACCCACTTGTCCCCACCAGCAACCTGGGGAAAAGCCCTTCCAGGAGCCAAAGGGCCCCTGGGTGTTTCTGGAAGGGCCAGCCCACCGAGCTTTCTGGAATCTGCCTTCTCTCTTTCCCACTGGCTGCCCGGAGCCCCCTGCCCTCATCTACCGCGGCCATCCCAGGCCAGTCCGGGGTCTTAGACATCCGCAGTTAGGTGAGCCTGAAACGTGCGCAGCAGGCTCGCAGAGGTGGCACCAGGTCCTTGCGACCTGACTGGGTCTTTTCTCATCCCTTTCCCCTGGGGATCTGGGCTCTGACCACCAGGTGGCGCTGTTTCCCCTCAGATCTGCAGAGCCCTGCACACCAAGCTCTAGGGAGGGCAGAGGCGAGTTCACTCAGAGTAGGGGAAGACAAGGGCCTTTGTCTGCTGCTGCCATGCATCTCGCACTTCCCACGCAAGACCTCACAGCCACCTCGATGGGGCGGGATTGGGGCCCCGGCCAGGGCTCTCAGTCACAAACTGCAAACAGCAAGTAAAAGGCATTGCTCACAAAAGCCAGAGATGAAACCACAGCAGCCAATGGCCTGGCCTAGGGTCCCAGCTGCCCTGAAACTATCTCCAGGGCCCGTATTTGCGGCGCCGCTTCCTTCTGTCCCCCACCCTCCAGGCTGCCTTGACGTCTTGCACCACAAGCTTGGAGGAGCCATGGTGGCATCAGTCTTTCCCACATTCAGCAGCCTCTGTCACCCCAGCAGGAGGGGTCCCCACCCCAGCCAGGCCTAACTTCCTGTGAAGCCACTATTTCTGGGGTTCAGACTCGGTAGGGAGCTGGTGGGGACAGCTGGCTACCGGCAGCAGAAGACGTGGAACGCCCAAGGGCCACAGGACACAGGGGCCAAAGCACGGCCCTGCTGAGCCTTTCTCCCCAGCCAGAGCTGTGCCCTGGCATGTCGGGAGGGACCCCTGGGGGCCAGAGGTCCAGGTTAGGGAGTGAGCAGACGGGCGAGGGAGGACAGAAGATGATGGAAGGAACCTCTCTTTGGAATGGAGCCCTAAGGCCTGTGCAAAAGCTCCACCTGGGACCCCAGCACTCAGGAGGCTGAGGCAGGGTGACTACTGAAAGTCTGAGGCCAGCCTGGGCTACATAGCAAGACCTTGTCCCAAAAAACAACAACAGAAAAAGAAGCGGCAACCAGTAACCCCACAGAGAGTTCAGTCACTCGGTCGTATCAGTAAAATATCAAGCCACTTACTGCTGGGACTCCGCTGTCTATGGAGAACGAAAGGCATAGAGTCCATGTTGCAACCTAAAGGCCACCCCACCTGACACGCTGCAAAGGGACCAGGAGGGCTGGACAGGACCGGGGCATCTCCATCCGGGCCCCAGCTGAGACTCGCAGGGACAGCACCCTCCTTACACTGGCCCCTGCCAGTGTTCGTAAGCACCCGGAGAGCAGGCAGGGATGGATGAGCAGGAGAACCATGGGAGGGAGGGCTCGGATGAGGTTTGTAAGAACAACAGGCCCAAGGCCAGGGCCCTTCTTCCCCTTACTGAGAGGCCTTCTCCCCGGCCAGAGCCATCCCTGGTAGCCTGGTTACCACTTTCGTCCTGCAGAGAACCCAGGCCTCTGCTCCTACACCCCAGCTGCACCATGGACACAGTACTGAGCCTGGGACCCTCGGCAGGTGGGCATCTTGGGGCACAGAGTCGCGCATACGGTTTTGTGAGCCAGGACTTGGGGAGAACTGGGTCACCGAAGCCCTGGCCAGGCCTGGCCACTCCAGTGCCCAGAGAGTAGTAACTGCCCGGTGTTTGGTGCAGCGATGAATGACTGTGAAACTGTAGGCTTGAAACAGACCAAAGCCCTGGCCCCACCCTCAGGAGGCTGACTGAGCCCGCCAGGGACAGCAGGGAACAGAGGACTTCAAAGCTTGCTTCAGGAGTGAGAGAGAAAATATCCATTGAACTGGCAGCGAATGAAGATGTCTGATACCAGTCCCTGGGCTCAACCACCAACCTCACATCTTGCCAGCATAGCAGGAGTGCCCTGAGACATGTGTACTCTCATCCCCATTTTAGTTATTTATTTGCTTTGCATTTCTGAGACAGGGTCTTGTTACACAGCCCATACTGGCTTTGAACTCCCGAAGATCCTCCTGCCTTGGCTTCCCCTGTGCTCTGATTACAGGCATGTGCCACCACACTCAGCTTTATTTCCATTTTAGAGATGAGGGAGCTGAGGCTAAGAAAGATTCAGTGCCACGCTAGGGGTGTCACTCAGGAGTCCAGTGCTTGCTTAGCATGTGGGACAGAATGTGTGTGTAAGGTCACAGAGCTGGGCAAGGGTGCTTGACCCCAGAAGCTGTTCAAATAGAACCTTGAGACAGCCCCTGGGTCCTTCCTGTCACGGGGCATCTGGTGACTGAGTTCCATCATTACATCCTTCTTCCGTTTCTTTATCTTCTTGCTGGGGATATAGCTCAGTGGAATAAGCACTTGCCTAGCAAGCGCAGGGTCCTGAGTTCGATCCCCAGTGCCGCAAAAAAAAAAAAAAAAAGAAAGAAAGAAAGAAACCGTTTCTTTATCTTCCAAATGGAGACAGGAGTGATCCCTCTGCGGTGACTGTATTGGGAGAGCAAATGACACTTTCAACAAAAGGGCTTCCATGGTGCTGGCAAATTGCACGACCTGTATTAGTGCTGCCTATTCTTATTAGTCATTGGAATTCATGTCACTTATTCATTCAGCCAACACCACAGCACTAGGTTTTAGCCTCCAGCAGCAGATCAGGATGCAGCACTAAGGTGGACGCACTGCTGGGATGCCCAGGAGGGATCCAGCCCTGGAAGAAGGGGAACACAAGCAGCCAGCCAGTTCTCCAACCGGAGGAAGCTGTGTGCTGACCAGCAGAGGCTGGGACAGACCCCCCTCATGGGGATTGAGGCGGCTCTGGCCTGAGGACGAAGTCTAAAGACCACTGTGATTCACAGGGGCTCCATTTCCAAGCACTGCTCCACGGCCTGCACCCCACTTTCTTGGCCTGGCCCCAAGCTGACCCCCCCCAGTACCATGGTCTCCTCTGCCTGTCTCCCCACCAGTGCCTGCGTTGCACCTGTCCAACCCTCCGGGGACATCTGTGCCCTCCATTGACAGAGCTTCAAATACATCAGGCCCCCTCCCCAACTACACACATGGAATCCCAGCACTTGGGAGGCTGAGACAGGAGGATTGTTGTGAGTTCAAGGCCAGCCTGGGCTACATAGCATGGACAGCCTGGGCCTCTGAGCTGTGTGCACTGGCTGCTCCCTGTGCCTCGCCAGGCAGGCAGGTGGGAGACGACCTCTCCCCCTCAAAAAGTGAAAGGGGGAGGGAGGAAGAAGGAGGAGGAGGAGGTAGGAAGAGAAAGAAAGAAAGAGAGGAAGAAAGAAATAGAAGAAAGGGAGGAAGAAAAAAAAGGAAGCAAAGCCCCAGGAGGAAACAGGACCATAGAAATGACCTCAGTACACTTGCCACTGGATCTGCCCTCTGCAGGGAAAAACCAATCTGAGACAGCAGCACCGCAGAGGTCAGCAGTCCCTGGTAACCCTTGTGGCAGTGGAGGCTCCCAGGGACTTCAATTGTAGCCATGGCCACTGCCAACAGCAATAAAGCCACCAAACCACTCCTGGCAGCCCTTCTGCCACCAGCATGCAGGGAACGCAGACTCGCTCCCTAGGAAGTCTGCCCCCTAGAGTGAGCTGCTGCTGTGCAGAGAACAGACCCTGGTCTGCTGTGAAAAGTGCTTGTGCCTGATATGTGCTCAATAAATTCGGGCCGTGGGCATCAGTAAGAATCAAGGGCCCAGCACAGAGCAGTTGCTCGGTAAACAACAGTTCCCTGGGCTCCAGGCACCAGAGTTAGAGGCAATCGGCAGCCCCCATCCTGCCCCAGGGCCATCCGCTTGTGGGCAGAAGACAGGCCTGCAGGTCTCCACACAGATGCGAAAACTGAGGCCCAGAGGAGAAGGACCAGCCCAAAGTCAGAAGTGAGATCTGTCCCCAGGTCCTGGGTCGCTCAAGGTAAACTCACCCAGCCCCAGGAGGTGGGGTTACAGCGAGGGATTCAGGCACCCCCCACCCCAGAGGCAGCATCCCCAAAGGGAGACCAGGCTGGGTCTCTGGGGAGGGTCACCTGGTGTGGGGTCCCGGAAGGGGGAGAGGTCAGAGGGTTCCCAGAGCCCTTGGCAGCTGGGACATAAGCCCCTTGGGCCCTGGCAATGAAGTGACAGGGACCACTGGTTTTCCCTAGAACTGTTGGCCCCCTCACTGGTCTGGTCTTTCCAGCCATCTCCCCACAAGACCTCCCACCCTCTTCTCTTACCCCACACCGCAAGCCCTCACTCTGAGACCCCACAACTGGGAGGTGAAGTTCAAACCAGGTCCAGGTGACCCCAAAGCCTCTCTGGCCTCTCCCAGGTGACCTCCCTCCCTTCTGCCACCCGCTTCCAAAGCCTATTTCTGGAGGAGGCTCGGTTCCTGAGGGCCTGGACAGCCGCTCCCGAGGACGTGATGTCAAGGTCAGGACCGGAGCCCTGGTGCCATGGCAAAGGAAGCCAGTGGCTCTCTGCTTGCACCTGCCAGGCAGGAAGCGGGAGGGGACTTTGCTGGAAATCTGCCTTTAATCTTGGCTTCCTGTTTTCTGCCCCAGGGACTGCCCAGGGTGTCTGAGTTTCAAACAACTTCACAGGGCTTCTCTAAACTGTCAACTCCGCCTGAGAGGTGGCCTGGGCGGGGGGGGGGGGGGGGGGGGGGGGGCCTGGGGTACAGCCCACCCAGCCTCAGGTCCCCAGTGCTGACTCTATGCCCCACACCCAGCCTTCCTCTTCTTCACATCGCTG